>ML788093.1:543240-600323 GCA_009831015.1 Picea engelmannii
AATTAAACTAAAATATAATTTTAGAATAAAAATTGAAAACATGAATATTAAATGCAAACATTAAAAAAATTAAACTACAAAACTAAATTTTATTAAAATCAACAATAAAATTTAAAATTTTATTTATATTAAAAACATAACAAAATAAAAATTAAAAAAAAAAATCTAAAAAATAAAAAAATAAACAAACTAAAATTAAAAAAACTAAATCTAATAATTAAAAAAAAAAATTGTGCACTATTTGGGTGACTTGGGGCTTGGATTTTTCTATTCGATGAAAGGTCACATTTTCCCCGAGTTTAAATGAGCAGAAACTCAATATGTATTTCTGTCCTCTGTTATTTTGAGTGATACAATAAACATTTCGAATCGACAAAACGAACGTACCCTATTGGAAATCTGAGAGCTCATTGTTTTTAATGATTGAATCGTTGATGTTTTCATTTTTATTTATTGCCTTCGACTTTATCAATTTTTTTTTTTTTTTTTAAGTAAAAACTTTAATTCTCTTTCATTTTTTTTCGACGGAAAAAACAGTTTCAATGCTATTTTATTATATTCAAAAGAAACTTTAGAATACATCAGATTTGTATTTTAACCATTTGACATTCTAACCATAATTCATGGCTCTGTCAAAACAAATTTCTTTCAAAATTCCATGCCTTATCTTATGTTCAACAGCTGGCATTACATGTAAAAACTGAAGGATCTCTTCTCAGGATCTAAACTACAGAACATAAACTACAAACCAAAAGTCCAACAAAAAGATTTTGATACAAAACTACCCAAAACATAAAAGGAACCTTAGTTTACATTGGCTCCTTATAGAAATTCTTCAAAATACATTCATCCGACATCTTTTTCAAGAGAAAGTTTGGACAACGTGTTTGCTTCCGAATTGAATTGTCGATGTACATGGAAGCATTTAATCCATTTGAAGTATGTCTTTAACTTAATAATCTTCTCCTTCCAAGGTTGTATATTAATAACATTCAATCGAGCCTTGTCATCAAATCAATCCAAAACAACTTTGAAATCTCCAACAATCACAATCATTATTTCAGGAATATTCATCTTCAGAGCAAAAAAAAAACAAACCCCAGTAGCCAAGAAATTCTTCCCTTATGTTTGAACCCGATCCAACTGCCAATTGTAGTTTGAAAAGATGGTGACTAGAAAACTTTATAACAATTCCCACACCACATGTATTTGTTGCAGCTGCCCCATCAAAGAAGCCAAGAGGCTTCTACCCAAAATACATTGGATTCATAATATAATCGAAAGTGTCAACTTCAGTTGAAATATAAATTTCTGTTATAATTGATATAATCAAAAGTGTCAACTTCAGTTGAAATAGAATTTTCTGTTATAGTTGTACTATTTGCATGCATGACTTGTAATCATTGCGATGATGATTATCAAACATGATTTTGTTCATGTATTTCCAAACTATGTCACAGGGTTTGTCGAACCTAAAGCTTGAGGTTTGAATTTTGGCGAACCTCAAAGTTCATCGAACCTAATGCTGAACCTGAACGAATTCGAATGCGTGCCCGAATTCGAACCTTAGGATGAATTTGAAGGAGAATTTTATTGAGGTTTGGGACAAGGTTTCATTAGGGTTCAATATATATAGCCAAACCTAAAGTCGAACCTCATTCAAACCTTATTAGAAAATTCAAACCCAAATCAAACCTAATCGTTATCAAACTTGAACTCGAACCCGAACCATGTGACTTAGCTTCCAAATTCCTCAAAACACACCAAAAAAGAACTTTCTTGTGCTTTGGCATTGAAATGAACTAGTGCTTCAAGAAATCATATATATTCATGCAAATACCAGGAGCCTGTATCTTCAGATGTGCACAAACCTCCATCCAAATGAAAAGAGAAACCTCGCAGTTCAATAACAAGTGTTGTGCGGATTCCTCATTTTTTAAGCACAAAGAACATACACAGGGTTTGATACCCCTCGCTTCCAAAGAAAATTTGTGAATATGCTCTGGATTTTTGTCATAATGCCCACAGGAAATTTGGCTAAGTTGAGAAACCCCAATTTCCTTTCATATTCATTAAATAGTTAAACAAATTAATTGTCATTTACTTGACGATATTAACACATCGACTAACTCAATATTACTTTCCTTATCATACTCAGTCTATAATTCATAAAGTAAATGTTCAGTTCACAGACCATCATAATATTATGTAAAGTTTAAAAATTAAAGAACACGAGAATTTATAATATTTCTAATAGATAAAACATGTCTTTTGTTAGATATTGAATTGTTACTAACATGATGTAAAGCCTATTTTAAATGATATTATATATACCTTATTTTAGGAAATGGCATAATTTCATTTTACAATAAAAGTGTTGGAATTAAAATTAAAGTTACGCTCATAATTTTTGTGGTTATATACAATCATATTTCCAATATTAATGTTTATGATCTTTGCAATTTTAATTTATTCATAGAAAATTTGTATTCAATTACTACAATAAGCCATAGATTGTAAGACAAATTTTTAGAATGATGATTGTAAATGTTACAAACTTAATTACAAATGTGAGTATCCATGAACTATAAATGTTAGTCACTCTCATTTGTTAATCACTGCTTCTGGAATATTCATGAATGTATTATTATCTTTCTTTGAATATTCGACGATCTTCTTGTTATCTAGAAGTCAATGTTAGATTAAGCAAATGATCTGTGTTCTTGTCAATTCTCCTGTGGGTATTCTTGAATATATAACAATGTCGTATCCAAAGTCACCCAAACAACACACAAGATCTCTCTCTCTCTCTCTCTCTCTCTCTCTCTCTCTCTCTCTCTATATATATATATATATATATATATATAGTTTTGGTCCTATTGATTTGCAGAGTGTGGAGTTGCAACTTGCATTGGATCTGTATTTGTTGTTGTTTCAAGTTATATGATCTATAAATAACAAGGCAATAATATGAAGAATTAGTCTTGAAGTTAGTTTTGAGTTTTCTGATACATTTGGTGGTTTAGTTAGATTTGTAGTCTCAATCCCTTCTTACGTTTCACAATAGATGTCACATTGTCACATTCACACTGACATTTTTTAAAAACTAATTCAAATTTTCTTTCCTTTTCACTAGCAATTGATTAATTCAAATTTGTTTTCCTTCTCACTCGTAATTAATTATGATACGTTGACACATTGCTCATTGACAATCCTCCTTCTATTGCGCTAATTTATTGTGTCGAAATTGATTTTTCCATCGCTATTCTAGAGACATTGATAGTTGGCATCTTCCTTTTCCTTCCACTTACCTAATGAAAGATCTTTGGCACCTTTGAAAATCGAAGTTTCTAGGATTTTTAACGTAAATTAGTGTATTTATATATAAAATTACCCACCATTGATTTGTTCCTGGTTGATCAATGAGGACATATTTAAACAAAAATAGACAGGTATATATAAAATTACCCACCATTATTTTGTTCTCGGTTGACCAACAAGGACACATTTAAACAAAAATGGAGAGGTATAAATAAAATTACCCACCATTGATTTGTTCTTGAATTACCAGTAAGAACATCTTTCAACAAAAATGGAGAAGTCCATAAGGATAGAACACTCACCTTTTAACCACTGATAAACATTAAACTTGTTAGAGATGGAGATATCATTTTGTAGTAATAGCCTCAAAAGTTGTTAAACTTTAGAGGTCTTTTATTTGGGGACCAATTTTTGGGTGAAGATAGAGTTTGTCAAATGAGTAGGAAAAATTGTCTCTTCACTGTCTTGTATGTACGTTGTGCTACTTCAAAGACTCCATATGTGTGATATTGAAGAAAGCATTGTGGTGTTTTGGATTTGGAGAATTGCAATGGACTCCACATATCTATCCGTTTGTTTTTCATTAATTCTCAATAAATTGGTAGTAGCTCCGTCATGTGTATGGAATGACACCCCATTCTTTATATTTCTACACTTTCTCTTCGACACAACTCAATGAAACACAACCTACAATGCTTGTGTTTGTCACCATTTGGTCTCTAATTCATTGTATTTTGCTTTTTCTCACATAAAGAAAAAAGTGATTCATCCACAAGCAAACAAAAACAAGCTCTGAATGGTTGTCAAACGTGACACATGATGGACATGTGATTTCTAAAATGGGGAAAGCCCATGTTTATGACATAGATAAGGCATTTACTCTAGTGTTTCTAAAGCCTCATTATTGAATGAGATTCAATTCCAAAGTGTTCTTTTTGAAAGTTGAGAAAAGCCATATATCTTTTCTTATTCGATAGTATAATGAGATATTAAAATAAAGATTATGTATGGAATTGAATTTATGAGTAAGTAACAAGTTCTTTTAATGAAAAGAGTTATTTAAATTTAGTTTTCATCATGAATTGAGAAGAAATTCAAAGTGTGATTGTCATTTTTAAATAGGAAATAATATTTCATAATACATTTAATATCAGAAATGTAACATCCCACTCTTGCATGCACTGAGTGAACCTATTCTTTGAGGACACTTTCTTGCAAGTGATCCAGATTATTACACTATTAGGAGTTTGATTATGATTATGAGGCATTATGAATATGATGACATGTTATTTTACTGTATTGACTTAGACAGGTGCTATTGACTTGGTTCTCCTGAGTGTGAAGGATTTTGGACCTCGAGGATGCAGAGGCATCGATGAAACCCTTGGAATCCGGATCGAGTCAGGGAGAGGACTATTGGGGTTTGATTGTTGTATATATGACATATGTGCATCTGATAAAATGTTATGATTATGGATTTATTTCTGAATTTATTCGTTGATGTCGCAGGTTGACGATAGCTTACCGACCAGACTCACATGTGGAGTAGAGGGGTCACGCATGACTACCAGAGACATTGAGGGAGAGGTGTGGACAATAGCCCTGCCACAACCTACTAGCACTCCCACCGTGGCTCGAACTGTAGGTTAACGATTCCCTAATTCTAGAATACCCACGATGCTATGAGGGCACACTGCGACAGTCGCTCATGATGATTCTAAGGGGTGCGCAATAAGGCAGGGGCTTTATTCCTTAGAGGCCCTTAGTCTCCCACAAGATCACCTGATGGAGTATTGACTCTAGGGGTTTTTTATGTCTACCAAGTCAGTCAAGAGGCGAGTGGCACCCTTGGAGCACATAGTGCATCCTGAAGGGCATGTCGTGCAAGAAAAACGGAATGAGGCGAGTGGCACCCTTGGAGCATGTAGTGCGTCCTGAAGGGCACGTCGTGCAAGGGAAACATAATGAGGCGAGTGGCACCCTTGGAGCACCTAGTGCGTTCGGAAGGGTACATCGTGTTTTTAAATAATAAGTGAATAAACCTAGATGGCCTTAGAATGAATGATGTGATGAAATTTTTTTAAAAACAATTTTCCCTAATAAAAATGTCACCTGGCATCAGAAATTAAAATCTAGGTCTAAGTGATACTTGTGGAAATAATAATAATAATAATAATAATAATCTTTAAACATGTGATGAGAAGGGGGTAAGAAATTCAATTAATTTATAAAAAATCAAATTACTTTGAGGGATTAAAATTTTAAAAGAAAATTGATTGTTTGTTACATGTGCTAATTAAAATTTTTAACTAAAAAGAAAAAGGGGGGAAAAAGGGTAAAGTCTACACTTGCTAATTTGAGTTTTAGATAAAAAGGGAAAGAGAGAAATTTAAAAGAATTAGGAAACTAAGGGAAAAAGGGGAAAACATAAAGAGAAAGGGAAACATAAGGAAAAAACAGAATGACTAACTTAGCAAGGAATCTTGCCTTTGAGAACTTTCTAAATTGAACTCAACTAGTAAATTAGTAAGGGGGTAAGTCATTAAAATGTGTAATGGAATATGGGGACACCTAGGAGAGATTCTAGGAATGCTTTTAGGTGGGTGAGGGAAATAGGAGTAATTAAATAATAAATGAAAATAATTTATGGTGCAACGAAGGGGATGGGTGACACATATACGGGGAGGATTTGTCTGAATTAAATTATTGAACATTAAATTAAATGGGAAATTGGGAAAGAAATGACTTAGAAAATCTATATAAAGGAGTGAGGAGGAGGAGGATGGATCTATTTTGTTATGTGTAACGTTACGCTACAGAATTTTAGACTTGACTCACTTATCTTATGGGAGTTGGGATACCCAGCTCGGTGAGGACTGGTAGCTCGGCCTTGCGAGGCGAGCTGGGAGCTAGTTGTTCTTTGGTTTAGTGTGTGTGGCCCCTTTGCGGCTCGGGGGGCTAAGGGGGAAGACGAGTACCCATAGCGTTGGCTGGGAGGTACTGGTGAAGTCTCATCGGTCGAAAAGCGGGAGCTGCACGGAGCTCCCGGGACAATGAATCAGAGTTGTTAACTTGGGCTACGGTACACTTGCTTTTATTCTGCATGGTAGATTATTATTGACCTTACGCTTCAATTATGTACTTTTAACTGTGTAAGGAAGGTGTTTGACTTAGCATTTTAATTGAGAACTTAAATTCCGCATATCCTTAAGCTCGTTGCTTGACTTGATTCCCTTGGCATTCGATCCCTAAATGTTGTGACTGTCCTATTTGGTTTTATTGATTTGTTGTGAATAGTTGTGCCCTTTTTACTTCGTCCTCATCCCTAGTTCGTCAGTCCACACCTGAGCAGTCGGACAGGATCCGAATTGACGGTCATCACTTCAGTGCATAGTGACCTATAGATTCTAATGCCCTACTTTTCTGTGCGTGGATGATGAGTGAAGGATAGTTTTCCCGACTGTCTACCTCTATTGGTTGTTCCTAGTCGAATGATTGTCTTGCACCTTGTTGCGATTGATTACCTTTGCAATTTTTATTCCTTTCCCGCAGCGAACCGCTTATGATCCTCTACGTTGATCCCTGCATTTTAATACCCTTCCTGGAAATTATTTAAGGCTGTGTTTTTAATGCTTCTCCTGGTGAATTTACTGTGTGTTTTTTTTTTACTTCTGGTTTGCCATTGAATCTACAATTTTACTCAACCTTTGGCCACGTTGGATGACATCTTATTCTTTCATTACTCTACGTTTTATTTTATTCAATGGCATTTACTCTCTACAATTCAACACACTTAACCACATTTTTTTTTTTAACTCCACGTTTTTAATATATTCCTGGATAAATTACACTCTGTGTTTTTATCACCTTCTACTGGCAATTTTACCCTATGGTATGATGCAAGAGCATTGCCAATGTCAAGCGAGCGTGGGGCACACACCAGCGCATTTTTGGCATGTGATAAAATTGTTTGAACGTTTTTTAAGAAGATGCGCCAAACATGAATGAAACAATTAAGGAAGGGCATACTTCATGATTGTAATCAGACCTTGAGCGTCCCGCTCTCGTATGAAGTAGATGAAGGCATTTATGATAGTTAATGTTAGTAGATAGCTTTGAATTCTTGGATTAGACAGTTTTAGGAGCAGAGGGAAAACGAATATAGACACCCTCATTTGTATCATTGTAACATTAGTAAGAGAGCATAATCAATTGAAGAGATCATAGAGAAGAAGCAGAGAGCTGTGTAGAATTCCATGTACAGAAGTTCTAGATTAATACAAAGAACTTTGATTCAGATTCATGGTGTTGTAATATTCTCTGTGTATGCATTGTTGAATGTTGTGATCATGAATTTTTTACTCTCTCTGTCATGCATTTTCTTTTTATGCTATGTGTGTATGGTTTCTTGTTGAATGTTTGAAATCAGAGAGAGAGAGGGTAAGAGAAATGAGTTTCAATTGTTTTTCTGTCTGAGCAAGAGTTCCTGCAACGAGTGCAGTGAAGTTGTCCACAAGGAGTGCATTGACAAAAGGTTCAGAGGTTTGTCTTTGAAAGCTCAGATAGGCTAGCTTTGTTCTCATTTTCTCAAGAGTGTAGTTAGGCACGGGAGGCGTGCAAAGTGTGCGCAGACCGAGTGAAGTTTCAGGGGTTGTAACCTGAATGACTAGTTGAAGGACTGTTGCTACAGGGAGTGTGCAAAGTTGAAAGGAGTTCAACATTTAAAGGTATTTGAAGGTCTGCTGCAAGGAGTGCGAGTAGGAGTTTTCTGAAAACTCTAAGTTGTGGAAAACCTTCGAAGTCATCAAAGGGAAGCAAGAGGTTAAGTGCCTTGAAGAATTAGAAGGAGACACAATGAAGGTGTTTCGTAGGGGGACGAGTTCCGCAAGGGAACACTTTGTTCATTTTGGAGAAAATCAACAAGGAGGAATTTGACGGTTGGAATTCTCCGTGGAGAATTCGTGAAGTCCCGTGAGCCGTTAGATCTTGCAGAAGAGCGAGAAGGCTACGGAAGCATTGCCAAGCATAGAGCTCGGGAGAAATCGGCCATTGGATCATTCGTGGAATCGGGTCTCGGGGATTCGCAAGTTGAAAAGCCAAAGTCTTTGCATTAAGACTCATGAAATCGCAAAGTGTGAAGTTCTGAAGGTCCGAAAGTATTGTGTGGGGCCATAGCAGCCAACAGGGCAGACAGATGACGCACTTGTCGACACGGAAGTCAATTGTGTTGACCATTTCGGGGTTTCATGAATTTCAAAGTTCATAAATCTTTGCATCAGGACTCACGAAATCACGAGGTGCGAAGTCTTGAAAAGGCAGAAGTCTCTAGTTGTGGGACCAACGCGGGAATCGTGTCGGAGTTTGACATTTCAGGATTTTAAAGAATAGAGAATCGGGATTTCGGGGTTCGTGGAGCAGGGTTGCATGACATCACAACTCGCGAACTCATGAAAGCCGAAAAGCTGAAGTTGATATCGGGTTTCAGGATTTCGGGAGGCGAGGAGATGAGTTGCATGAAATCGCAACACTCGAAATTGCGATAAGGAAAAATCTAAAATAAACGAGGGAAAGGTCAAGTGTTGATTGTTTTCGGGTTTCGGATATTTGAGAGACAAGGTGCTTGACTACCGGATTCGCGAAATCACGAAGTCCGATCTCCCGAAGTACAAAAGGGGGAAATTTCTCAAGTTTATTTCTGGGTGAAGATTTCTCAAAAGGGAAATAGAAGATCCAATTGGTAAGATCTCTTCGGGCTAGTAGAAGAAGGAAGATCTTGTGTGTGTAGACTTCTGACCCGTGGGTTGGGAGGGCTGTGTCAGTATTTGGTATCAGAGCACATAAAGGTTTCTTTGCTTTCTGTAGCAGGGAAAAGGGAGATACACCATGCCGCCGAGAAGAAGGGACAAGAAAATGCCCGATCTGGCAGAGGATAGGGAAATGACAAGGAGAAGGGGTAGGCAGATGCCTGATCCAGCCTTGGAAAGAGAGATGCATGATTTACGTGCCAGACTTGAAGACATGGAGACAGCATAGAGGCGCATAGCCGGTGCTGGGGATCATAGTGATTCCAAAAGTGAAAATGGAGTTGAACATGAAGAAGAAGAAATTGTAGCAGAAGATGCAGCAAATGAACGCCTGATTAGGGATATTGCACAAATGGGTGCTAAAGCGAAAATGGACATTCCAGTATATGAGGGAAACCTGGATGCTGAAGAGCTTCTAGACTGGATTAGAGCTCTGGACACATACTTTGACTATGAAGATTTCGAGGAAGACAAGAAGGTCAAACATGCTATCACAAGATTGAAGGGACATGCAACATTGTGGTGGGATGAGCTACAAGCTGACAGACGATGCAAAGGTAAGCAGAAAAACAAGAGTTGAGATCGGATGATCACAAAGATGAAGGCGAAATTCGTTCCCAGAGATTACCAAATTACTCTGTTTCGAAGAATACATAATTTGAGACAGAAGCTGATGACAGTGAAGGAGTATACTAAAGAATTTTATAGGCTGAACATCAGGGCAGGTCATCGCAAAAGTGATGATGAAAAAGTTGCTAGGTACATGAATGGTCTGAGATATGACATTCAGGATCAGATGAGCATGATGACCATTCGAACGGTGGAAGATGCTTATTAGATGGCTCTAAAAGCTGAAGAGAAGCTGAGCTGAAAACAGAGTCAAAGAGGCTGAGGCAGAAACCAGCCAAAAGGAAAAACAGATGCTCAGGATAGAAATCAGAAGTCCAAGGAAGAGTGGAAAAAACCTCAGACTCGAACTGAGAAAGGTGGAAGTTCACAGAGAAGGCCATATACTGGTCAGAGAGGAGATTATGCTGACAATAACATTTTTCCTCATACCAGAGGTAGAGGAGGAGGAAGAGGTGGAGTGATAAAATGATTCACATGTGGAAAAAATGGACACAAATCTTATGAATGTCTAGATAAAAAGAAAGAGGAAAGAGAAGCTCACATCGCTGAGGCATAGAGGCGAAATATAGAGGCAGAAGATGCTGAAGGTGGGAGATCGCTAATGATGCAAAAATCTCTCTTAACACCATAAAAAGAGGTGGAGAGTTCGGTCCAAAGAAAAAAAAAATTCGGACTGCTTGCAAGACCAAAGATAGGGTATGCAAAGTCATTGTGGATAGTGGTAGCATAGATAATATCGTTTCTACAGAGATGGTAGAAAAGATGGAGCTGGAGACGATTGATCATCCAAGCCCATACAGAGTTTCGTGGTTGCAAAAAGGACATAAGGTAAATGTCACTAAACAATGTTTAGTTGAATTTAAGATAGGGGGATATAATGATAAGATATTGTGTGATGTCATTCCCATGGATGTTTGTCATCTATTGCTGGGTAGACCGTGGCAATATGATAGGAATGTGATTCATGATGGGAGAATGAACACATACACCCTAGAGAAGGATGGGAGAACTCATATGTTGTTGCCAATTAAGGATAAAGTGGTGAAACCTGAAGTAAGCAACACTGTACTTCTCATGAGTGGGAAGGAACTTCTTACAGAGGTTAAGAAGAAGGAGGAGCCACAATTCATTTTGGTCAGGAAACCAAAGATTGTTTTAACCAGCACAAGGATAAATGATTTACCATAAGAGGTTCAAGAACTGCTGGAAGAGTTCTCTAACATAGTAGTGGACGAGCTACCTCGTTCGTTTCCACCAATCAAAAGTGTGAATCATTATATTGATCTCATACCTAGAGCTAGTTTACCAAACAAAGCTGCGTACAGGTTGACGCCGCAAGAGAATGAAGAGGTCAAAAGACAGGTCTAGGATCTGTTGGAAAAAGGTTTGGTCAGAGAAAGCTTGAGTCCATGTGTTGTACCAACAATTCTCAGTCCGAAGAAAGACGGAGGCTGGAGGATGTGTACTGACTCGAGAGCGATCGACAAGATAACCATCAGGTACAAATTTCCATTTCCAAGGATGGATGATTTGATGGATTGCTTGAGTGGAGCAAATTTTTTTTCGAAGATTGATTTGAAAAGTGGATATCATCAGATTCGTATGAGAGAAGGTGATGAATGGAAGACAACCTTCAAGACTAACGAGGGGTTATATGAATGGTTTGTTATGCTGTTTGGCTTAACAAATGCGCCAAGTACTTTCATGAGGTTGATGAATGAATTCCTGAAGGATTTCATCGGAAAATTTGTCATTGTGTACCTTGATGACATACTGATTTTCAGTAAAACAGAAGCAGAGCATCTGAAACATTTGGCTACAATGATGCATAGGTTACAACAAGAGAAGTTGTTGATAAACATGAAGAAGTCCTCATTCATGAAGATAGAGCTCATTTATTTGGGTTTTGTTATTTCTGCAGATAAGTTGAGGATGGATCCAGATAAGGTGGAGGTAATTAAAAATTGGCCATCACCGAAAAATATCTTTGAGGTGAGAAGTTTTCATGGATTGGATAGTTTTTACCAGAAGTTCATCAGGAATTTCAGTGGAATTAGTGCACCGATGATGGACACAGTGAAGAAGAGACACAAGTATTTTCACTAGACAGAAGAGGCTGAGAAAAGCTTCAATTTGTTGAACAGGAAGATTACAGAACAACCAATCTTGGTGTTGCCTGATTTCCAAAAGACATTTTAGGTGAAATGTGATGCAAGTGGATTTGCAATAGGGGAAGTCTTGAGTCAAGAAGATAGGCCGATAGCGTATTTCAACGAGAAGCTGAATGAAACGAAAGTGAAATACTCCACGTATGAGAAGGAGTTCTATGCTATTATTTAAGCACTGAAGAAATGGAGACATTACTTAATTCCCAAGGAATTTGTCTTATATAGTGACAATCATGCATTGCAATTTGTGACTCAACAGGAGAAGTTGAATCAAAGACATGTTAAATGGGTTGAATACATGTAGAAATTTACTTTTGTAACTAAGCATATTTCTGGAACTGCTAACAAAGTTGTTGATGCTTTGAGCAGGAAATGTTTGTTGTTGCAGTAGTTCAAAGTCAAAACATTGGGTTTTGATGATCTCCAGGACATGTACAGAGATGATCCAGATTTTAAGGAAGCATATGAAGTAGTTGAGAATCCAATTCTTAGGGATCGAAGTCAATGGACATAATACATGATCTAGGAAGGATTACTGTTTAAGGGTAATCAACTTTGTATTCCAAAATGATCCATGAGGGAGAATTTGCTGAAGGAGAAACATAGTGGAGGATTGGCCGAACATTTCGGTCATGACAAGACATTCGCAAAGTTGAATGAGTCATATTTTTGGCCAGGGATGCGAGAAGACGTCAAGAGATTTGTGGAAAGATGCAGAATTTGCCTGCATTCGAAGGGAAAGAGGCAGAATGTAGGTTTCTATCAACCGTTACCCATACCTGACAGGCTGTGGGATGCAATTAGCATGAACTTCATATTGGGGTTGCCAAGAACACAAAGAATGTTTGACTCAATCTCTGTGGTGGTAGATAGATTTTCCAAAATGGCACATTTCATTCCATGTCAGAAAACCAGTGACACAACTCACATTGCGAATCTGTTTTTCAAAGAAGTCATTCGACTTCACGGCTTACCAAGGAGAATAGTTTTGGATCGAGACACTAAGTTCTTAGGACACTTTTGGAGAACCTTATGGAAGAAGTTGGGAACTAACTTGTCATTTAGTTCAACTTATCATCCTCAGACAGATGGAAAAATAGAAGAGGTAAACAAAATCTTAGGAGACTTGCTGAGGAGTTTGGTGATAGAACACCACAGTAAGTGGGACAATGTTCTGCCACAGGCGGAATTTGCATATAATGAATCAATTAACAGGAGCATAGGACAGAGTCCATTTTAGATTATCTATGGCATACAGCCGAGAGGAATTCTTGAGCTGAGGGGTTTAGAACAGACTGCGACTAGAAGTGCTAGTACAGAAGATTTTGTCGAAACAATGAAGGAACTTCACAGTCAGGTGAAGGAGCGACTGCAGAACTCGAACCAGGAGTATAAAAAAAGAGTACATCAACATAGGAGACAACTTCAATTTGAGGTTGGTGATTTGATCCTTGCAAATTTGAGAAAGGAAAGGTTCCCGAGAGGAACATATAATAAACTGAAAATGAAGAAAATCGGGCCATGTAGGGTCTTGAAGAAATTTGGGGCAAATGCTTATGAGATTGAATTACCCGATGGGATCAGAATTTATCTGATATTCAACATCTCAGATTTGTACCCGTACAAAGCAGAGGAAGCAGGAACAAGTGATGAACAACCAGAGGTTCAGTGGACTAAATAGATGCCAGTTGCAGAGAAGCCAGAGATGGAAAGCATACTGGACAAAAGAGTTAGCAAAAAGACTAGGAGAAAGGAATACTTTGAATACTTGATCAAGTGGAAAGGACATCCAGTTGAAGATGCTAGCTGGGAAAAGGAAGCAGAGATTCAGAAGCATGGAAATACCGTGCGAGAGCTCATGGATAGGAGCCCATGACAATTTTCAAGCGAGGGAGTATGATGCAGGAGCATCCCCAACATCAAGCGAGCGTGGGGCACACACCAGCGCATTTTTGGCATGTGATAAAATTGTTTGAACGTTTTTGAAGAAGATGCACCAAACATGAATGAAACAATTAAGGAAGGGCGTACTTCTTGATTATAATCAAACCTTGAGCATCCCACTCTCATCTGAAGTAGATGAAGGCATTTATGATAGTTAATGTTAGTAGATAGCTTTGAATTCTTGGATTAGACAGTTTTAGGAGCAGAGGGAAAATGGATATAGACACCCTCATTTGTATCATTGTAACATTAGCAAGAGAGCATAATCAATTGAAGAGATCATAGAGAATAAGCAGAGAGTTGTGTAGAATTCCATGTACAGAAGTTCTGGATTAATACAAAGAACTTTGATTCAGATTCATGGTGTTGTAATATTCTCTATGTATGCATGTTGAATGTTGTGCTCATGAATGTTTTACTCTTTCTGTCATGCATTTGATTTTTATGCTATGTGTGTATGGTTTCTTGTTGAATGTATGAAATCAGAGAGAGAGAGGGTAAGAGAAATGAGTTTCAATTGTTTCTTTGTCTGAGCAAGAGTTCCTGCAAGGAGTGTAGTGAAGTTGTACGCAACGAGTGCGTTGACAAAAGGTTTAGAGGTTTGTCTCTGAAAGCTCAGATAGGCTAGCTTTGTTCTCATTTTCTCAAGAGTACAGTTAGGCACAGGAGCCGTGCAAATTGTGCGCAGGCCGAGTGAAGTTTCAGGGGTTGTAACCTGAATGACTATTTGAAAGACTGTTGCTACAGGGAGTGTGCAGAGTCGAAAGGAGTTCAACATTTAAAGGTATTTGAAGGTCTGCCGCAAGGAGAGTGAGCAGGAGTTTTCTGAAAACTCTAAGTCATGGAAAACCTTCGAAGTCATCAAAGGGAAGTAAGAGGCTAAGTGCCTTGAATAATTAGAAGGAGACACAGCGAAGGTATTTCGCAGGGGGACAAGTTTCGCAAGGGAACACTTTGTTCATTTCGCAGAAAATCAACAAGGAGGAATTTGACGGTTGGAATTATCCGTGGAGAATTCGCAAAGTCCCGAGAGCCGTCCGATATTGTAGAAGAGCGAGACAGCTATGGAAGCATTGTTGAGCGTAGAGCTCGAGAGAAATCATCCATTGGATCATTCGTGGAATCGGGTCTCGGGGATTCGCGAGTTGAAAAGCCGAAGTATTTGCATTAAGACTCGCGAAATCGCGAAGTGTGAAGTCCCGAAGGTACGAAAGTATTGTGTGGGGCCATAGCAGCCAACAGGGCAGACAGGTGATGCACTTGTCGACATGGAAGTCAACTATGTTGACCATTTCGGGGTTTCATGAATTTCGAAGTTCAAAAATCTTTGCATCGGGACTCGCAAAATCGCGAGGTGTGAAGTCCCGAAAAGGCGGAAGTCTCTAGTTGTGGGAGCATCGCGGGAATCATGTCGGATTTTGACGTTTCGGGATTTCAGAGAATAGAGAATCAGGATTTTGGGGTTTGTGGAGCAGAGTTGCATGACATCGCAACTCGCGAACTCGCGAAAGCCGAAAAGCTGAAGTTGATATCGGGTTTCAGGATTTCGGGAGGCAAGGAGATGAGTTGCATGACATCGCAACACCTGAAATCGCGATAAGGAAAAATCCAAAATAAACGAGGGAAAGTTCAAGTGTTGATTGTTTTTGGGTTTCGAAGATTTGAGAGACAAGGTGCTTGACTACCGGATTCACGAAATTGCGAAGTCAGATCTCCCGAAGTACAAAAGGGGGAAATTTCTCAAGTTTATTTGTGGGTGAAGATTTCCCGAAAGGGAAATAGAAGAGCCAATTGGTAAGAACTCTTCGGGCCAGTAGAAGAAGGAAGATCCCATGTGCGTAGACTTCCGACCCATGGGTTGGGAGGGTTGCATCACGGTATTACCCATATCACTGCAGTATCAGTGCGAAAGTGTTACCCTGCTTATTCACCTTACCCAACAACCTTTCTTGGCGTTTTCACTATGTATGGTAGATTTTTTTTTCTGTGTAATGGTTGAAGGTTTTCTCTTTTATCACCACGAATTTTATCCTAAACACATTCCAGCATTCAGTTCGTTTTGGGGCATTTTACCCAACATCCAACTCATTTTTTTTTTTCTGGGAAAGATAAACCACGAGTTTATAATTATATTATTACACGGCCACTTCGGTTGTTACCCTGCATTTTATTTAACATTTAATGGACAGTCAGATCTTTCTATCAATGTCACATGATTCCGTCAATTTACTGTATCTTTTGTAGTGGATCCTTGCCAGCTATTCCTTTGCAACCCTGCGTGTCATTTCGTGCTTTCATGGGAAGCGAGTATTATTTGATTGAGATGATACCCATCTACATTTCCACCTGGAGGGATGAGTCGGTGTTTTCTTTACATATTGCATTTCCTATCATTGTAGTCCATCCCTATAATTGATTTCACAGTGAAATTTTTTATCTCAGTGAATTGTTCTTGATGAGTCTTAGTGTTTCTATTATGTTAACACAGTGAGGGTATTTATTAATGGGTTCCACCGCAACCATACCTTAATTGGCTATCATTATTGTTATTCTACTCTACACGGATTGCACACAACCTTATTACACTCGGCAGTGATTCCCATGGCATCACTTGACAACATTCTCCCTTTTTCTACTCTGTGTGTACACGTAAAGGGATATCATCTTAATACCCAACATTATGATATAAAATTTAATATAGCATTCTAAAACGTAGACCTTTAGTATGGCGTTTTAAATAGTTGATTAATGCATTTGGGTCAATGATTTCCTGCAAATATGTTTATAAAAGCATGATTATTATTTATGTGCCAGAGATTTGCTAAAGATAGGAACAATGTATCCTTGAGAGTGCTGACAACTTTTCCCAAGAATTGAATGATAGCGATTTCCTTTCCTTTCACCAAGCTATCTTGTTTTAGTATTCAAATATATCTTATTATTCTAGCATTCCTGTAATTATTAAGCTATGCATGGGTGATTGTAGTAATAAATTTTGGGTTTAATAGACATCTTGTGATTACTCGATAGTTTAAATGTTAATAGACAACTTGTTAAACTTTAATACGGTTAATAATGTTGACAACGTTTTAATTTCTTCATTTTGGATAATTTCCCAGGTATATATTTACTTATGGTGACAATGATACTATTGGTAATCTTGTTGTTTTCGTTTACCTTTAATCCTTTTAAGGATATTGTATAGGTATATTAAAACTGTTATCTTTTTCCCTCATCCATCAAAAAATTATTATTACCTAAGATATACAGATAAGATATCCACGATGTCTTTTACATATTCACCATTATCCTTGTTAATTTTATTGGTTATATATTAATGTCGATAATACACCATTATCTTTTATTGCTAATTTTATTGGTCATATGTTAACCATTATCTGTATTTCTTAACATTGTAAATTATCCGTATTAACCACTATCTTGCTTTAACCTATGTCAACGATATTTCCACTATCCTTTATTGCTAATTTTTCTTTTAAAGGATATGTACCTTAATAAATTTATTCAAGGTCTGCAGATTGATTTTGTTGTGCACGGGATTGTTGTGTTTCTTGAAAATCTTAGTCGTCTTGTTGACTTGTCGTTAGGTGCTAGGGGTAGTCATCATGTTCTTAGATAGTCCTTGATATCCTAGCACATGGATTTTAGTTGGGGTGGAGGGTCCACTTTTGTTGTTGTGCCACAGTTATAGTCATGCCTATCACATGGGGACGACATGATTCCTGATGAGGGGATCATTGTGTGCCCTAAGAGATAGAGGTGAATGATAACTTGGCCGAGGTTTGTGCCTTCCGTGTGGGTGTTGTTGATCATTGTAAGTTTTCTAATGGCACTTGGGATGAACGCCTTCATGCATTTGGTTGTGCGCCATCAAGGTTCTAGTTAACTAGCCGCCGAGGCTGTTGTGTCGGGATGGGGATGTTGTCCCTTAGCTTGTAGGCGTGGTAATTTTTGTGTTGGTCGGGTAGTTGTTTCTCTTTTTTGTTTTACGCATGTTTCGCCCAGTTGCTATTGTGCTAGTGCGCAGAGTCATAGTTGTCTGTTGCTTTTTTTGCGGGCGTGGTGCTCGCCGTCAGATGTGTTGTTTAGCTATAATCATTGTTGTCATCCCATTTAAAAAAAATGCACTTTCTTCTTCACTTGTAGTCATAACGATGGGGTCGTTACATATGGTATCAGAGCGGGTTCAACCCGTGACTTGGGAACACTACGGATTTTGTTGTTATGATATTTGATTGTAATGTTGCTAATTAAGTTGACTTGTATTCATGCAGGTAATTATGGTTAGAGGACACCGCGGAGGCAGACGATGGGGTGCTAGGGGAGGATTCGCGATGCCTCCAGTAGCATCCATGCCTGAGGGGTCTAACCCCCGGAGAAATGAACAGGTTTTAAGGCAGGAGAAGATAGCGGTGGGTGATGTGGTTGGGCTGATGAGGTCTTTTCAGTGGATATCTGAGGCACTGATCAGTCGTTTGGACAGAGATGAGGCCAGGGCACCGACACCCCCTAAGGGTCCACCGCGCGCTTCGGTTGGTACTAGTAGCATTCACCGCGAACTTGAGAAGGTCAAATTTCTCGAGTTATTTGGTGCCCCGGATGGTGCAGTCACCGAGGCATGGTTGGAGAATATGGTGATGTGATTTTCAATTTGCGAATATACCTCCAACATGAAGGTTCACATGAAGTTCTTTCAACTGAAGGGAAGTGATCTTCTATGGTGGAAGATGCTCCTACCACAATTGAACATGGCCATCGAAGACGTGTCATGGGAATTGTTTGAGGAACGGTTCCAAGAGAGGTACCTATCAGAAGAATTCATTGAGCGTCGGCTCAATGATTTCAACGCCTTACGATAGGGCAGCTGTACGGTGTTTGAGTATGAGGTTTGTTTTATGGAGTTCCTTCGGTATGCTCCACATCTTAATATAGAGAAACTTAAGGTCAACAGGTTCTTGTTCGGCCTTAATGTTAGCATATGTGCAAAGGTTAGGATTCTGATGCTTCAGACCTTGCATGATGTTGTCCAGAAGGCCCTCATAGCAGAGGAGGAGCTTATCAGCGGGGGTCAGAGTAGGACTCTAGCAAGGTCGGCAGGGCAGGTGTCATCCGGTGCACTGCAACATCAAAAACCAGCCATACATACGTTAGGATATCGTGGCTTATAGAGGGGATCCACTTTCACTACACCCTGATGACCAATGCCTCAACAACAGACTCCTTACTGGGGACCATAACATCAACAACAGTGTCGACCGCAACATCGATAGTTTAGGCCTGTTCAGCGGAACAGACCAGGATTCCAGTCTGATGGGCCGTCAGCTTCTACTTTGTGTACCAGGAGTACTGGACTGAAGAAGGGGTGTTGGACATGTGGGGTGCCACACTACCAGCACGACTGCCCAGTGGAGAGGACTAGAGTAGCTGGATCATCCGGACCCACTATCGTGGGAGATTTGGGCAAGGCCTATCGGATTCATGCAACGATAAATAACCACTAGGCAGAGCACCAGTAAACTGTGCTCAAGACGTCAAGTACCATTTCTGACCAGACCCTTAGTATTTTGATAGATCCAGATGCTACCGAGAGTTTCATTTCTGGTGCAGCGCTAAAAAGGATTAAGGTAAAGGCAGTCGAATAGGATGAGTTTAGCTTTGTAGAGATGGCTTATGGAGCCAAATAGAAGGTTGGAGGGAAGGTTACAGGTTGTACCCTTAACCTAGGAGAGTTTATCACCATGGACAACCTATACGTCACAATCTTAGGATCTTATGACGTCGTGATCGGTATGGACTAGTTGGAATTGCATGAAACGATACTAAACTATAAGATGAAATAGTTAAGATTGGTCGATGATGAGGGACAGAAATACATGATTGTAGGACAGACCCAGGAAGTTTCCCTGAGGTTCATCCCTTCCTTGTAGCTACGAAAGAGCATGCGCAAGGGATGTAAGATTTATGTGATCCTTGTGTTAAACGAGAAGGGAGTAGAGGAAGGTCTAGAACACCTTACGGTGGTGAGAGAGTTTGCAGACATCTTTCTGGAGGAGTTACCTAGGATGTCGCTAGAGAGGGAAATGGATTTTACCATAGACCTAAAACCAAGGACTGAACCAATAGCGAGAACGCCTTATCGTATGTCGACCCTGGATTTATAGGAGTTGAGAATACAATTGAAGGAGCTGCTGGACCTAGGACTTATACATCCTAGTGTGTCACCATGGGGTGCACCTATTATTTTCATACGAAAGAAGGATGGGTCGTGGAGACTTTGCATTGACTACCGTTAATTGAGCACGGCAATGATCAAGAATCAATATATGTTGCCAAGGATTGATGATCTGTTAGATCAGATGAAGGGTGCAACAGTGTTTTCAAGGATCGATTTGCGATTAGGGTATCACCATTTTCGTATCAAGGAGGATGACGTCCCTAAGACCGCCTTTAAGATGAGGTTTGGTCATTACGAGTTTACTATTTTACCGTTTGGACTGACAAACGCCCCAGGGGTATTTATGAGTTTGATGAACAGGGTGTTCCACGAGTACTTGGACAAGTTCGTCCAAGTATTCATTGATGATATTTTGATTTACTCTCAGATGACAGAGGAGCATGATGAGCACTTGTGCTTGGTATTACAGTGTCCGCGAGAGCATAAATTGTAAAGGAATTTTTCCAAATGCTCATTTTATCAATCGAGGATTCACTACTTAGGGCATGTCGTCTCCGACGAAGGTATCGCCATGGATCCAGCAAAGGTCGAGGCTATTATGGAATGGCCTGCATCGACGAATGTCTCGGAAGTGCGTATATTCATGGGTTTATTAGGATACTATCGATGGTTCGTCGAGGGATTTTCTAAGATAGAAAATCCGATCACGTAATTGAAGAAGAAGAAGAAGAAGTCTGTTTGGATCGAGAAATGTGTGGAAGCATTTCGGAGGCTCAAAGAGTTTTTGACAACATCACCAATATTAAAGGTCCCTGACATGGACAGGGAATTCTTGGTATTCACTTACGCATCCACGGAAGGCTTAGGCGGAGTATTGATGCAAGACGGTCGAGTGATCGCTTACATCTCGAGGAAACTGAGAAGGCATGAGGAGAAATATGCGATGCACGATTTGGAGTTGCTAGCCATTGTATATGCCTTGAAGGTTTGGAGACACTACCTTGCTGGATGAAAATTTGAACTAAAGACGGACCACTGTGGACTACAACACATCTTTATGCAAAGCGACCTGAACGCGTGACAACGACGTTGGTCATAATTGCTTAGCGAGTACAATTTCAAGATTTCTTACATAAAAGGAACAATGAATCGAGTGGCAGATGCATTGAGTCTGAGACCATGCATCTTTTCGGTGTTGCCTCTTCAGACAAATCTACGTGAAAATATTCTAAATTTACAGTGTGACAATGACTGGTACAAAGAGGTCAAGGATTTTATCGGACAAAACACAATGATGGTACCGAGATTTGAAGGATTTGCGTTTGACGACGATGGATTATTGAGGTTTAAAAATTGGATTTACGAACCACTGAATGACAAGTTGAGGAGTTTGATCCTAAACGAGGCTCACAAAGAAGTGTACATGGCCCACCTAGTAGTCAGGAAGATGAGGGCAGACCTTAAACCCTTATTCTTCTAGAAGGGAATGAAGGCATACATAGTCAACTATGTGGCTAGATGTCTAGACTCTTAGTAGGTAAAGGATGAATATAGACATCCAACAGGATTAATACAACCACATGTTATTTCGGAATTGAAATGGGAGGTTATTTCGATGGATTTCATTGTTGGATTCCACTGACGACAAGGTGACACGACTCGATTTTTGTGGTATTAAACACTTTGACAAAGAGTGCTCATTTTGTTTTGGTGAGTACGATGTATCAGGTGCCTAACATAGCTAGTTTTTTCATGAGTGACATTGTGAGGCTGCATGGCGTGCCTAAGAGGATTATATCCAATTGAGGATCAATGTTTATCGGATGATTTTGGACTAGTTTCCAAGAGGCCTTGGGAACCCAACTTAACTTTAGTACTGTGTATCACCTAGAGACTGACGGGCAGACTGAACGAACAAACCAAACCTTGTAAGACATGTTGTGCATGTATGTGATGGACCAACAAAAGTGTTGGGAAGAATTCTTTCCACTGGTAGAATTTGCTTATAACAACAGTTACCAAATAACGATTAAGATGGCGCCATTCAAGTTCATTTATGGGTGACCGTGTCGAACGCCTTTGAGTTGGTATCATCTTGAGGATAGGTTCCTGGTGGGACCAGAAGCAATCCAAGAAATGGAATATCAAATGCAGACAATAAGACAAAGGATCAAAGAATTGCAGGATCGACATAAGATTTATGTTGATGCGCGTCGTGTCGACTGTAGTTACGAAGTTGGCGATTGAGTCTTCTTGTGGGTGAAACCGCATAAGAGTTTGATCAAGTTTGGAAAGGGAGCTAAACTCTCTCCTTGGTTCATGGGACCTTTTGAGATTGTGGAGAGAAATGGATCCATGGCCTATCGACTAGCCTTGCCTAATACCTTGAGGCATATGCATGATGTTTTTCGCGTATTTGTTTTGAGACATTATATTAGTGATCCTACACATTTTATTGACATGAGTTCCTTCTAGGTATCAGACGAGGGGGATCTCACAGCTGAGCTGATCCTCATACTAGATCATCACATTCGACAGCTACGACGTCGAACGATAGAGTAGGTCAAGGTCTAGTGGGACAACTATAGTTCGCACTCGACGACCTGGGAGGACACATATGATATGCGCCAAAAATTTCCATTTTTGTTTGATTGATAAAATTATGACACTGTGATACACATTATTTCAGCACTTATATACTATGAAAATTCGAGATGAATTTTATACCAAGAGGGGGTGTATGTAACATCCTTCTCTTGCACACACTGAGTGAACCTATTATTTGAGGACACTTGCTTGCAAGTGATCCAGATTATTACACTATTGGGCGTTTGATTATGATTATGAGACATTATGGATATGATGACATGTTCTTTTACTGTATTGACTTAGACAGGTTTTATTGACTCGGTTCTCCTGAGTGTGCAGGATTTTGGACCTCGAGGATGCAGAGGCATCGATGAAACCCTTGAAATAAAGATCGAGTTAAGGAGAGGACTATTGGGGTTTGATTGTTGTATATATGACATATGTACATCTGATTAGATGTTATGATTATAGATTTTATTTCTGACTTTATTCGTTGATGATGCAGGCTGATGATAGCTTGCTGACCAGACTCACATATGGAGTAGAGAGGTCATGCACGACTACCAGAGATGTTGAGGGAGAGGTGTGGACAACAGCCCTACCATAGCCTATAACACTCTCGTTGTGGCTCAAACTATAGGTTAACGATTACCTAGTTCGAGAATACCCACAATGTCGTGAGGGAAGACTGTGACAGTCGCTCACGATGATTCTAAGGAGTGTGTAATAAAGCAGGGCCCTTATTCCTTAGAGGCCCTTAGTCTCCCATAAGATCACCTGACAGAGTATTGAATCTAGGGGTTTTTTATGTCTACCAAGTTAGTCAAGAGGCAAGTGGCACCCTTGGAGCACGTAGTGCATCCTGAAGGGCACGTCGAGCAAGAAAAATGGAATGAGGCAAGTGGCACCCTTGGAGGACGTAGTGCGTCTTGAAGGGCACGTCGCACAAGGGAAACAGAATGAGGTCAGTGGCACCCTTGGAGCACCTAGTGCATCCTGAAGGTCATGTTGTGTTGTTAACTAATAAGGAAATAAACCCAGATGGCTTTAGAATGAATGATGTGATGAGAAAGTTTTAAAAACAATTTTTCCCTAATAAAAATGTCGCCCAACCTCAGAAATTAAAATCTAGGTCTAAGTGATACTTGTGGAAATAATAATAATAATAATAATAATAATCATCTTTAAACATGTTACGAGAAGGGGGTAAGCAATTCAATTAATTTATAAAAAATCAAATTACTTTGAGGGATTAAAATTTTAAAAGAAAATTGATTGTTTGTTACATGTGCTAATTAAAATTTTTAACTAAAAAGAAAAAGGGGGGGGGGGAAGGGTAAAGTCTACACTTTCTAATTTGAGTTTTAGATAAAAAGGGAAAGAGGGAAATTTAAAAGAATTAGGAAACTAAGGGAAAAAGGGGGAAACATGAAGAGAAAGGGAAACATAAGGAAAAAGCAGAATGACTAACTTAGCAAGGAATCTTGCCTTTAAGAACTTTCTAAATTGAACTCAACTAGTAAATTAGTAAGGGGTTAAGTCATTAAAATGTGTAAGGGAATATGGGGACACCTAGGAGTGATTCTAGGAATGATTCTAGGTGGGTGAGGGAAATAGGAGTAATTAAATAATAAATGAAATTAATTTATGGTGCAACGAAGGGGATGGGTGACACATGTATGGGGAGGAATTGTTTGAATTAAATTATTGAACATTAAATTAAATGGGAAATTGGGAAAGAAACGACTTAGAAACTCTATATAAAGGGGCCAGGAGGAGGAGGATGGATCTCTTCTATTTTGTGTAACGTTACGATGCATAATTTTAGACTTGACTGACTTATCTTGTGGGAGTTGGGATACCCAGCTCAGTGAGGAGTGGTAGCTCGGCCTTTCTAGGTGAGCTGGGAACTAGTTGTTCTCTGGTTTAGTGTGTGTGGCCCCTTTGCATCTCGGGTGGATAAGGGGGAAGAAGAGTACCCCTAGAGTTGGCTGGGAGGTACCAGTGAAGTCTCATTGGTTGGCAAGCGGGAGCTACACGGAGCATGCAGGACAACAACTCGGAGTTGTTACCTTGGGCTACGGTACACTTGCTTTTATTCTGCATGGTAGATTATTATTGACCTTATGCTTCATTTCTGTACTTTTAACTGTGTAAAGAAGGTGTTTGACTTAGAATTTTAATTGAGAACTTAAACACCCCATAGCCTTAAGCTTGTTGCTTGACATGATTCCCTTAGCATTCGATCCCTGGTCGAGTGATTGTCTTGTGCCTTGTTGCGATTGATTACCTCTGCGATTGTTACTCCTCTCCCCTAGCGAACCGCTTATGATCCTCTACGTTGATCCCTACGTTTTAATACCCTTCCTAGAAATTATTTAAGGCTTTGTTTTTAATGCTTCTCCTGGTGAATTTATTGTGTGATTTTTTTTACTTCTAGTCTACCATTTACTCTGCGATTTTAATTAGCCTTTGGCCACGTTGGATGACGTCTTATTTTTTCATTACTCTGCGTTTTACTTTATTCGATAGCATTTACTCTCTGCAATTCAACACACTTAATTGCAATTTTTTTTTTAACTCCGCGTTTATAATATATTCCTGGATAAATTACACTCTGTGTTTTTATCACCTTTTACTGGCAATTTTACCCTACGGTCTTACCCGTATCACTGCAGTATCAGTGCGAAAGTGTTACCCTGCTTATTCGCCTTACCCAACAACCTTTCTTGGCATTTTCATTGTATATGGTGTTAGAATATAATGGATGTGCTCATTTTATCATTGACAATATTACTATTTTCACCCAACCATAGGCTGAAGCCACCCTCCGAGAACCTTAACCTTGACAGAGAATCATTTCGGAAGCAAACCCTAGGATAGATAACCAAACAAAGGGTAGCACACCTTTCCCCAAGGATAGCACACCAACAAGAGCTGATCAGATAGTCCAAACCCTAACCAAGAGATAGTCCAAGACAAACGTGATCTGCTAGCTACAACAGCTACAATGGAAGCTCTCCTCCAAACCTGTGCACAAAATTGGGCACTGTAGTGCGCACAAGTGTTTCTCTGCAATTCTAAAACTGCCCGCCAGAATGAAGACTAGCCTCCTGTATTTATATTGATTCTGGCTAACTGGTTGGGTCGACTTCTCATTCGGGTATCTATCTGTTCAGTATATATTATTTCTTCTCACCGACTTCTTCTCTTGGAGGCTAATAACCTAATACAAGTTATCTTCTTGAGCCGACATGTCTTCTAGGGTTATTAGTTATCTCATTAGGGTTTCTTCTTGCTTCCCGGAATATTCTATTCTCGTCAGGTTTACACATGGAGGTAAATACCTCCCGCAACTACTATAATATCAACACTCCCTCCTAGCTAGGGAGGTATTGAAGACAATGGTCTTGAGCACAAACATACCATTGAATCAGTAGCATCATTATAGTTGTAAAAACTATCTCAAGATTAGACTATGAGCACCATCATCACCATCAGTGTCATCATCTACATCATCTCTTGGAAACATACTCTATCTGAGTAATCAGAGATGATGCTCACTCCACAGAGTGACACATGAGATATTCTTCTAATCTAGAAGAATAAATGTTCTGAACCATTTTCTGTCTGGGAAATATCTGTTCATTGATCATCCATCTAGCTGATAATCATTTTCAACACTGTTGATAGTCTTCAAGGAAATTAGAACAATATCATTCAATAGAACACAACTATGTCTATCCATAGTAGTATACAACTACAATCCAGTGGTACACTACTACACCAAGGAGCACATAGGTACTTGATAAAACAGTGGAACACATCCACCACAATAGTATACATCTACTGTCTAGAGACATACAGTCTTCATGACAATCATCTGATATCAACCTGCACAGAAACAATGTTATGATATAAACTGAATCATCTGGGCCATTCTTTCACTCACATATATGAGATCTTGGAAGAGCATTTGCCCTAAAAAAGGTAAGACATCAATGATGAGCTATCTGGACTATTCTTCTCAAGAAAGGAAGAATAATTGTCCTAATTTCTAAGCCTGGACCATTCCCCACCCTGGGCCATTCTTCTGACACTAGACAAAGTGTAACTTGGAGAGAATGAGTCTGCCCTAAGGAATGTCTGTCACTGATTGTTGAACCTAGACCATTCCCCAACCTGGGCCATTCCTCCGGCACTAAAAAAAGTGCAACCTGGAGAGAATGAATCCACCCTAAGGAATGACTGTCTGGACCATTTCCAAAGGAAATGACTGTCCTGCACCAACCTTCAAAACGTACCATTCCCCATGTTAACCACAATGGGAAATCGCTTTCCAACAAGGCGAGCCAGTCTTATTGACTAGCCCTCAAGAAGAGAGACTGCCCTAGACCACTCCCCATGTTAAACACAATGGGAAGTCACTGTCTATGGTACATCAACAATATGGACCATTTTATGAACTGGAAAATGTCTGTTCGTCAGAAATCTCAATCCACTTTCTGAACTAGAAAGAATCTTCTCATCCTGGACCATTTTTCGAACTGAAAAATGATTTTCCATCAATCAATAATACATCAGTGCTCCCTCCTAACCTGGGAGTCATCTCTTCCTTTTTCAATAACGAAGTCATCTCCATGAGCTCTAGCTTGAGTACGCAAACTCTTTCATCTTGGACATAAGATTTACCAAAATGTCTGCTTATTTTCTCATCTGTGGAGATATGTATTGGAGAAACACTTTCTCTTTTCTGGACTTCATCACGAATAATGTAATGCTTGATTTAAAATTTACTTCGGTCTGGAACACTAGTTTTCTCTAAAGGCTTCATGTAGCTCTGATCAATAAAGTATATCATTGTTGGAAAACTGGAACATATCTATGTGGCACTTCTTCTGTCATCATGAGATCTGATCTTCTGAGTAATCATCTTGATACAATATCTCTGTTATAGAAAATCTTCACCACACTTCTATTGTGCATTGGAGGTTCTCCACCAAGTTATCTTCTTCCATCTGCATACAAGGGTCTCTTTCTGGTATGCCCCAAAGTATTGAGGTTTCTCTTCATATACTTCTTTGTTCAATTTCTCTAGAGAACAGTCTTTTCATTCATTTGATGTAGAACTCCAACCCATGGATGTTTTGGATGACATAATGAGTCATGTAGAGGTATGTCTGGTTTACTAGAACAAGCAATCATCATAGTCTTCTCCCTCCATATGGCAGAACCTCTAGTTCTAGATCTTGCAATGCTTGCATATATACACTATTCTTCATCAAAACTTTTAGTTCCTCTGCTTGATTTATTTTATTGAGTTCATATCAGGTTGGTAATCTTGTGATTCTTAATACAATGACTGGTTGTTCTAGCTTTTATTTCTTTCTTGTATTCTTTCATGTTCTTCCTCATGCTTTTCTTTATCTCTTGAGTCCATGGAGTTTCTTATAGATTCCATGCCCTAAAGATTTCATTTCTTTATTTCATTATAGAATCATGGATGTGGATGGACAACCAAGGATACTTTAAGGCTTCTCTTCAAAGAAGACTTCTTCTGAGGTTGAACTGAACACAGACTGTCTTTCATGGCTTCTACCATGGATATATACTTCGTCATCTTTAGTGGATCGTAGGATTAGCTCCCTCCTAACCCTTGCTTCATGTATGAGTGCATATAATTGGCTCCCTCTGTCTAATAGAGTCCACGCTTTCGTCTGCATCCTTATTGTCTTCTGCAATATATAATCGGCTCCCTCTGTCTAACAGAGTCCATGCTTTTGTCTTATTGTCTTCTGCAAAATGTCATAAGTCTTTCTCCAATTTCCACTTGATTGCTGACTTCTTTCTGTCTTTGCTTCTTCTAAGTCTCTTCATGATTGATTATGATGATCCTTTCATGTGTATTATCTAACCTGTATAATGATAGCAATCCTTATCTTGTTGTTCTTCCATAGGTATAGTTCTTCTTGGAGCAAATTATCTTCCAAGATATAGATATACAAGATATGTACAAGAACTAAGAAGAGTATTGTTACCTTCAGAAGAAGAAGTCTCATTCATCCTGCTTAGTCTTCTTTGTAGGTTCCTTTTCTTCTGCAACTGATGCTTCGTGTTTCTCCTTCCTTTTCTTTAGCTCGATACAATGATACTTGTAGGGAACATACTTTCAACAGTTGAAGCATTGTATTTCTGAAATATCTTTCTCTTGATTTGGCTTCCTCCTTGAACCAAGCTTCCTTTTGTTCCTGAAATTCTTGAATCTTGTTATGAAGGCTTGATCATCATACTTCTTTTGGGGTTTCTTTTTTGCACTGATCCTGGATTCTTCTTGAGCAAAACAAGTCCAAAGTTATTCAAATGTAGGATACTCCTTCCTTGTGTTCATGCTTGCGGCAAATGCATCCTATGTCTTGGGAAGACCATTGAGTACTATGTTTACCAATTCCTTCTATGAAATGATATCTTCAATAGCTTGTAGTTGATATCTTAACTGGGAGATCTTCACAAAGTATGATGTTATGTTGTCATCATCATTCATCTTCATGTCATAGAGCTCATTCTTCAGACATATTATTTGTCCAATGTTTCTGACTGATAATAGGTTTGTTAGGGCATCGTACATATTCTTTGATGAGTCAAGATGGGAGATGTAGGGTATCAAGTGGTCTTTTATAGATTCCACTATGATACTCATGGAATTAATGTCACCATCTTTGAACTTCTCCATAACTATAACGTTCTGTGGTTCCTTCTCTTTTCCTTCTTCAAACTCTGGTTCCATGATCTTTCCTTTCACGATATCCAACACTTTATTCTTGGAAAGGATGAGGTCAATCCTTGTCTTCCACGCTCTGAATTTAGAAGGTCCATCTAACTTGTTTTCTGACTTCATAGAGTAATTCATGGCTGCTTTGACTTGGTCAACCATGTATTTGACCAGAAACTCAAACTTGATGTCTTGGCTTGCTGAGAGTATCAGGAAATGTGCTAGGCTAGGGTGCAATGATCTATCTAGAAATTAGGTCAATCCCTTCACTTAAGGTGCCTCAACAAGAGGATTAGGGTTTCTGCAACTGCACCTGCTAGTAACCCTAGCAGTAGTGCTTTGGTGAATGCTCCTGCTAGAAACCCTAGCGACAGTTCTTCAAAGAGCTTAATATCCTTATGGTTATCTTTCCTTCCAGCGGTTAGACTGAATGAAGGAGGTGTGGGCCCATAAACTGTTAGAATATAATGGATGTGCTCATTTTACCATTGAAAATATTACTATTGTCACCCAACCATAGGCCAAAGCCACCCTCCGAGCACCTTAACCTTGACAGAGAATCATTCCAGAAGCAAACCCTAGGATAGATATCCAAACAAAGGGTAGCACACCTTTCCCCAAGGATAGTGCACCAATAAGAGCTGATCAGATATTCCAAACCCTAACCAAGATATAGTCCAAGCCAAATGTGATCTGCTAGCTGCAGCAGCTGCAATGGAAGCTCTCCTCCAAACTTGCGCACAAAACTGGGCACTGCAGTGCGCACAAGTGCTGCTCTGCAATTCTGAGACTACCTGCCAAAATGAAGACTGGCCTCCTATATTTATACTGATTCTGGCTAACTGCCTGGGCCGACTTCTCATTCTAGGTATCTGTCTATTCAGTATATATCATTTCTTCTGGCCGACTTCTTCTCTTGGATGCTAATAACCTAATACAAGTTATCTTCTTGAGTCGACATGTCTTCTAGGGTTATTAGCCAACTCATTAGGGTTTCTTCTTTCTTCCCAGAATATACTATTCTCGTGAGGTTTACATGTGGAGGTAAATACCTCCCATAGATACCATAATATCAACATATGGTAGCATTTTTTTTCTGTGTAATGGTTGAAGGTTTTCACTTTTATCGCCATGATTTTTCTCCTAAACACATTCCAACATTCAGTTCAATTTGGGGCATTTTACCCAACATCCAACTCATTTTTTTTCTAGGCAAGATAAACCACGAGTTTATAATTATATTATTACACAGCCACTTCGGTTGTTACCCTACATTTTATTTAACATTTAACGAACAGTCAGATCGTGCTATCAATGGCATGCGATTCCATCAATTTATTGTATCTTTTGTAGTGGATCCTTGCCAACTATTCCTTTGCAACCCTGCGTGTCATTTCATGCTTTCATGGGTAGCGAGTATTATCTTATTGAGATGATACCCATATTTGTTTCCTCCTGGAGGGATGATTCAGAGTTTTCTTTACATATTGCATTTCCTATCATTGTATTCCAACCCTTTAATTTCTTTCACGGTGAAATTTGTTATCTCAGCGAATTGTTCTTGATGAGTCTTAGTGTTTCTACTATGTTAACACGGTGAGGGTATTTATTAATGGGTTCCACCATAGACATACCTTAATTGGCTATCATTATTGTTATTCTACTCTGCACAGATTGCACACAACCTTATTACACTCGGCAATGATTCCCATGGAATCACTTAACAACATTCTTCCTTTTTCCACTCTGTGTGTACACATAAAGGGATAGCGTCTTAATACCCAACATTATGATATAGCATTTAATATAGCGTTCTAAAATGTATCCCTTTAGTATGGAATTTTAAATAGTTGATTAATGAATTTGGGTCAGCGATTTCCTGTAGAGATGTTTATAAAATCATGATTATTATTTATGTGCCAGAGATTTGCTAAAGATAGGAACAATGTATCCTTGACAGTGCTGACAACGTTTCCTAGGAATTGAATGATAGCGATTTCCTTTCCTTTCACCAAGCTATCTTGTTTTATTATTCAGTGATATCTTATTATTCCAACATTCCTGTAATTATTAGGCTACGCATGGGTGATTGTTGTCAGAAATTTTGGGTTTAATAGACAACTTGTGATTACTCAAGATTTTAAATGTTAATAGACATGTTGTTAAACTTTAATACGATTAATAATGCTGACAGCGTTTTAATTTCTTCATTTTGGATAATTTCCCAACTATATATTTACTTATGGTGACAATGATACTATTGGTAATCTTGTTGTTTTCTTTTACCTTTAGTCCTTTTAAGGATATTGTACAAGTATATTAAAATTTTTATCTTTTTTCCTCAGCCATCAAAAATATATTATTACCTAAGATATACAGATAAGATATCCACAATGTCTTTTACATATTCACCATTATCCTTGTTAATTTTATTGGTTATATATTAATGTCGATAATACACCATCATCTTTTATTGCTAATTGTATTGGTCATATGTTAACCATTATCTGTATTTCTTAACATTGTAAATTGGTCGTATTAACCATTATCTTTCTTTAACCTATATCAACGATATTGCCACTATCCTTTATTGCTAATTTTTCTTTTAAAGGATATGTACCTTAATAACTTTATTCAAGGTGTGCAGATTGATTTTTTTGCACAATGAATTGTTGTGTTGCTTGAACATCTTAGTCGTCTTGCTGACTTGTCGTTGGGTGCTAGGGTTAGTCATCAGGCGCTTAGATAGTCCTTGATTTCCTAGCGTGTGGATTTTAGCTGGGGTGGAGTTTCCAGTTTTGTTGTTGCACCACGGTTATAGTCACGCCTATCACCTGGGGACGACATGATTCCTTATGAGGGGATCATTGCGTGCCCTAAGGGATATAGGCAAATGATAACTTGGTCGGGGTTTGTGCCTTCTGTGTGGGTGTTGTTGATCGTTGTAAGTTTTCTATTGGCACTTGGGATGAATGCCTTCATACATTTGGTTTCACGCCATCAAGGTTCTATTTAACTGGTCACTGAGGCCGTTGTGTCAGGATGGGGATGTTGTCCCTTAGCTTGTAGGTGTGGTAATTTTTTTGTCGGGCGGGTAGTCATTTCTCTTTGTTGTTTTACGCATGTTTCACCCAGTTGTTATTGTGCCAGTGCATGGAGTCGTAGTTGTCTGTTGCCTGTTCTATGGGCATGGTGCTTGCCGTTAGATGTGTTGTTTAGCTGTAATCGTTGTTGTTGTCCCGTTTAAAAAAAAACATTTTCACTTTCTGCTTCGCTTGTAGTCATAATGATGGGGCAGTTACAAGAAATGAAGCATTCTTCTAATTTTGATTATCTTTTGCATAACTTACTTATGTGATAGAACTTGATCCAATGAAGATAAGAGTAAAGTCTATAAGAGCCTTGGCCCCTAATATGGGTCAAAATGATCGAATCATTCTCAATTTGGAAATAATTATGATGATGTTAAAAAGAAATTTGTTTTCTTCGTGCAATTCAAATATTACTTAGATGTGCTATGTGAAGTTCCTCCATAATTTGTCTATAGATATTTATTTTAGATGCTATAGGATTAAGGATAGATATATTGTAAGGTGGAAAATTGTAATATCCAAGTTGAAAGAATGTGCAAGAGTCATAACCTCTACATGTCAACAATGTTGGTAGCCATGTTTTTCCATATGCAAGAGACTGATACTTCTACTTACCAAAACCATGATAATCAAGTAGGCACCAAAACCAACATGGGGAAGTGATAATGTGAATCTAAACCTAAGTGATTAGAGGGTAAACCCTAAATGTTGCAAAACTATAGCATGAAGTATTTTTCTATATTTAATGAATTTAGAAAGCAAGGATCTAAGGACATCGAAGTCCAATACATCAAATCCTACATCCATATAGTAGAGTTAGTGATACAACTTTGTGGAAAAGATTAATCTAAGATTGAACATCTCAAAACTAAAGACAAGAGCATTGCCTCTTCAAAAGGGGAAAAGAAATATAACCCTTGTTCATTCAAGTTTGAAAAGCAAGGGTCATACTAGTATGGCCCTGATAATCAATACACCTAGATAAGTATAAGATGTGGTAACATTGGTATTTGCATTTTTTTTCAACAAAATTGTTTTTTTTTCTCTTTATTTCTAAAAGAAAATTGTTTTTTTCTTTTAAAAAAAGGAATTTGTTTAGGGGTGTTTTTTTTTCCAATTTAATTATTTTCTTAATGTAAATTGTTAAGAAAATTAAATTAGTTAATAAATAAATGATTAAGTAATAACACTTTTAGATATAGGAATCGATTTTCATTGTTTTATTTGCGATGGTGCTAGTGGTCAAGGCCACAATATCAATTAGGTCATAGTTTTAACTCCAAAAAAAAGGTGTTTCTATTGGTAGCATCACTTTTCGATTCAAGGGTCAATTTGGGTCAATTTCAGGATTTTGTTCGTAATTTCAAGGGTGTGATTTCAAACAATTTTCAATTTTAAGCACTTCCCAAAAACATGGTGCTATCGGTAGCACCACCTTTTAATTTGGGGGTTGATTTTGGTGTTTTTTACCCAAACATTTGATATTTTTTGGGCTAGAGTTCTTGTTTGAGGTCACAGTTCTTGTTAAGTTGGTAAAATTTTTTTAGTTAATTTCCAAAGGATTCTCCCAAGTTGAAGGAATTGACTATAATGAAACTATTTCCCCTATAGAAAAAATGAATTACATCTGCCTTTTTTCTTTCCCTTGCCGCCTCACATAAATGGGAGGTCCATCAGATGGATGTTAAATACTCCTTATTGCATGGATATTCACAAGAATAAATATACATGGAACAACCTCCTGACTATTTCTAGAGTGAATCTAGCCTTGTTTTCTAACTTAAGAAATCTATTTATGGTCTTAAGCAAGCTCCTTGAGTTTGGTATGCCAAAATGGACAGCTTTCTTCTTGACACCGGATTTTCTAGATTCCATTCTAATCCTAATGTCTATACCAGGAAAGTAGGAAGCCATCTCATAATACTTTTTCTTTGTGTTGGTGATATTATGCTTACTAGTAGTGACCCTAAACTTTTAAACCATGTGAAATATATCCTTAAATATAAATTTGAAATGACAGACTTAGGATTTTTTCACTATTTCCTTAGCCTCCATGTTTTGCAAACCAATGAAGGATTTTTTTTTTCATAGTCTAAGTAAGCTTGTGACCTTCTTCCCTTCTTTCACATGGAATATTGTAAACCAACCCTTTCTCCCTTCTAGTCTAGAGTCAAACTTGCTACCACATGTACTTCTCCCAAAGTTGATGCCACTTTGTGCCATCAATTAGTTGGTATCCTCTTGTACTTGACTCACACATGTCTTGATATTTCCTTTGTTGTTGGTATTGTTGCCCTGTATATGAAAACACCCCATGAAATCCATTGGAAAGCAGCTAAAATAATACTTTGGTATGTTTGAGGTACAATTCAATTCGAGATACATTATAGTTCAGGGGGGACTCCTTTATTGGTTGGTTTCACTAATTTAGATTGGGACAATGACCTTGATGATCATAATTCTATTGTAGGTTATTTTTTTCAGCCTTGGTTCAGGACCTATCACTTGGGCTTGTAAGAAACAACAAGATATTACTCTTTCTTCAACATAAGTAGAGTACCGAGCAACGATTAATGCAAGTCAGGAATCCATGTGGCTTCGACAAATCATTTCATAGTTTGTATTCCAACAAGAACATCCGACCAACCTTTGGTGCAACAATTAGAGTGTTATAAATCTCACCAAAGACCTAGTTCAACATTAGTGCAACAAACACATCAATCTACACATGCACTTCATCAAAAAGCTCATTCATGATCAAGTTATTGAAGTGTTATTTTTTTGTACAGAATATCAAGTTTCAGACATTTTCACAAAGTCTCTTACAGAAGTGAAGTTTTCAAAACTTCAATATATGTCAGGAGTTCAAGAAGTTGTCATTAAGGGGAGATAGGCTCTATTTCCTCCTTCCTTCTCCTATTTTTTTCATCTTTGTAAATCCTTCAATCCTATCCCAATTTGTTCTTAAGGGGGGATGTTAGGATATTTAGACACTTAGGAGTTAGTTAATATCAAATTGGTTTAATGTTTTGTTAAGTAAAAGTGTGTTTCTTAGTGTGTTTCTTTAGTATGCATTAGTTTGCATTTGTAGTTAGGAAATACGACGGTCACGATATGTTCCCGACATAGGTTGATCTGACAATTCGTATATCCTCAATATTAATGGCTACATTGATATGTGGATTAACACTCAATTGGTCCACGATCTCTATTTAAAGAGCATGGAATGTCTATTGTGAGAAACTCTCTTGTAAATAGCTTTGAAATATTTTTATTTTGCATTAATAATTTCTCCAAGTGGCCACGTTGGCTAGGGCTTTGGATGTTTCCCCATATGGGTTTTAGCACGTGAAAACATCGGTGTGTTGATCTTTGATATGGTTTTGTGAGTGGTTACTGAAGGTGTTCGTCCTTTGTTGGAATACCTATGTTTTCGAATAGTATCTATATAGACACTCGGTGATAGAATCTCGATTTTGTAACTTACAACCCACATTTTTTGTACTCAATGATCATTAAAGTAATATATATGCAGATCTTTCTTACCTTGGTATACTTATGTACAAATGTGAAAATATTTTATGTACACTTATGTGTGTGCTTTGGATTTTAATTATGTGACAAATTTCAATATAAAACTTAGTTAGCATATGCATCAGATACTGAATTCACAATCCTAGAGATATGAATATATGTAATGTAACTAAAATGACGTTCCAAAATACATATCCGAAGGATTCGTTGAAGAAGTGTAGGATTGTGCACATGATATTCATCATTTAGTTGTGACACCACCAACTAGGAATCTAGGTGAACTTCCAAAGATAGAATACCATGTGAAATAGAATCCCTTATCAACTCAATCACGAAGTTATTCTCAACCACATTATTAGTTGTTGGCCCTAGACAAGTTCCTTCAGATCCTACGACTTGGCCCAAAGGATAATAAATCACCCATGCAGCAGAAGAGAGGATCCAAGTGTGATGGTTGGTGCCATCCGTGAACTTGATGTAGATCGAATAATCTAGTTACATCTACCAATCAAGCATAAGCACCATAAGAAAACTACAACTTAAAATAAAACAAACTAAACAAGGCCTACATACTACAAAGGGAAAAATGCCTCAACATTGATGCTCAAGCATAGAACCTCTTGAGTTAGAGCCCATTTATGGGCTCCAACAATATGTTACCTTCATAATCAGACAATTCATAAGCTCTCTTCTGAGGGGCACACCTCACAATGTAAGGACCATTCCACATCGGGTTAAACTTTCTTTCCCCCAATGCATCTTTTTCTTGATCATAAACCAAAACAAGGTCACCCTCGGAAAAGATCCTTGGGAAGATAGACTTGTCATATTGACTCTTCACACACTTTTTTTGTGTCTCATTCACAGTGGAAACATCATGATGTTTCTCATCGAGATGTTCTAGATGAAAGAGACACACTTCAAACTCCATCGTGTCTAGAATAAGCTCAACAAAAATATTCAAAGAAGGAATTTCTCATTCAATTGACAACCTTCTAGCGGAAGATCTTTCTAGAAGCAGAAGCTTCTATTAGGTCTTCTTACATTCATTTGTTCTAATTTATTAAATAGGCCTTATAGACTAATGTAAGCCTTTATTAAATGGAAAATATATTATTATACCTACATGAGGGGTTAGGGAGGTTATGTCCCTAACATTCCCTCCCCCTTGAAAAACAACCTTGTCCTCAAGGCTTGAGATGAGGAAATTGTTGCAAAATGGTAGTTGGCTCCCAAGTGACATATTCTGGGGTTATATCTTTCCACTGCACTAATACTTCCCTAATGGTGCACTGACAGAGACGATGTTCATGATGGTCCAAGACTTCTTGGGGATATAGCCAAATGGAACCTTCTTCATCCAACTCTGAGAGATGGATTTGAGTTTGTCACTTAGTTCTAATCACCTTCTTTAAACACGAGATATGAAAAACTGGATGGAGCTTAGAATCACTTGGTAGAGATAATTGGTAAGCGATAGGCCCCACACACTTGAGAATGGTATAAGGACCATAAAATTTGAGAGAGAGCTTCTGACAATGTTCATCTTTGAGGGAGGTCTTCTTATAAGGTTGCAGATGAAGAAACACATGATCCCCTTCAACAAATTGACGTTCATAATGACCTTGATCTGCTTGTTTCTTCATGTGATTTTGAACCAACACCAAATTTTCTTTCAGGGTACGAAGAATGGCCTCATGTACGATAATATTTTTTTCAACCTCCTGAAGCTTAGAGACACTTGGCATATATGAGATAACTAATTTTGGATTTTGTCCATATACTACTTCAAAAGGAGTCATGTGAGTGGTTGTATGGTAATATGTGTTGTACCATCATTCAACTAGTGGTAACCATTGAGCCTACTGATGTTGGAGATCTGATGCAAAACATATTAAATAGGTTTCCAAACACTTGTTGACAGTTTCAGTTTGGCCATGATTCTGGGGATGATAAGCAGTGTTGAGATGTAATTGGGTTCCCTGTAGCTTGACAAATTATTTCCAAAAATTGTTGGTGAATGTGGGATCCTTGTCAGAGACAATAAAATGTGGCATGCCATGAACTTTGAAGATATTATCCATGAAAACTTGGGCCATTGTGGAGATGGTGAAGGGATGTTGCAGAGCACATAAATGAGCATATTTAGAAAGACTATCAACCACCACCATGATAACTATTTTGTTGCTAGATTTAGGTAGGCCCACAATGAAATCCATAGAGATATCCTGCCAAATAGAAGGGGGAATTGGAAGGGGTTGGAGTGTGTTGGGGGATTTTACTGTTTCTCCCTTGTTTGTGTTGACAGAAATAACATTCAGCCACAAATTTGTGGATGTCATGTTTCATACCATCCTAAAAAAAAGAACTTTTGACCCTTTCATAGGTTTTGGTTAACCCTAAATTCCTAGTGGTGGGTGAAGCATGAAGATATGAAAGCACCGTAGATTTAAGTTGTGACTATTTGCTTAAATATAGATGGCATTTTTAGGAAGCTCATTATTATTCCAAGAGTACCCTGGAGAAGTTGGAGAATTTTCTTGCAATTGTTGGATCAAGCGAGAGGTTTTGGGATCTTGCAACCATTCCTAGTGAGCATCTTGAAGATACGAAGGTACAAAGAAAGACAGGGAAAAGAGGGACCCTTCTTCTTTATATTTTCTGGAAAGTGCATCAGAGACCACATTGTCTTTTCCCTTCTAAAAAATGATCTCATAATCATATCCAAAGATCTTGGTGACCCATTTTTGTTTCTCTGGGGATGAAATTATTTGTTCCAAAAAATACTTGAGGCTTTCATGATCAGTTTTAATATGGAAGCATTGCCCCAATAAATAAGGATGCCAAAGATACATGACATGAAGAATATCCAAAATTTCCTTATCATAGATGGATTGGCCCAAATTTCGATCTGAAATTTGTTTGCTGGTGAAAGCCAAAGGCCAACTATCTTGCATGAGGATTGCCCCAATTCCTTTTCAAGAAGCATCACATTCCAAGACAAAAGTCTTGGTGAAGTCAGGAAGGGCTAGGACTGGAGTTGTGAACATAGATACTTTGAAGGCCTAGAAGGATTGGTCAATTGTTGGAGTCCAAGCGAAGGAATTATTTTTAAGGAGAGCCGTGAGAGGGGCTACAATTTTTCCATAATTCTTAAAAAAATTGCAATAGTAACCTGTTAAACCTAGAAATCCACACAAGATATTAAGAGTTTTAGGGTGAGGCCAATCCTACATATCTTCAATTTTCTTAGGATCTACCCATACACCATCCTTTCCCATAATATGGCCTACGTACTCCACTTATGAGGCTCCAAAGGCACATTTAGATTGTTTGAGGAAACGTTGGTGCTGAGAAAGTAAATGGAGAACTTGATCCACATGGGAAAGATGGGATGGACAAGTTTTACTATAGATGAGAATATCATCAAAGAAAACTAAGAAAAAATGATGGATAAAAGGATGGAAGACATGATCTATGAGGATTTGGCAGGTGGAGGGGGTATTACACAGGCCAAAGGGCATGACCAAGAACTCATAGTGACCCTTATAATTTCTAAAATCAGTCTTGGGGATGTCTGCTTCTTTCATATGTATCTGGTGGTATCCAGAATGAAGATCGAGTTTAGTAAAGTACTAAGCACCACTTAGTTCATCCAAGAGATCATCAATGATAGTAATGAGAAACTTGTCCTTGATGGTGAGTTTATTAAGGGCACGAAAGTCAGGACACATGCACCAAGTACCTTGCTTCTTGAGTACCATGTGTTAACGCTCTGTAAATTCCCAGAGGTTGTCAGGAGGTAGAAGAAATTTATCAGAGGTAACTTTATCCAACCACTTCAAAACTGGGATCTAGCCCTGCCAGTTTTAGAGAGGGATCTCTCTGTAAGATTTATCTATGTTTTAGTTTTCGGATATTAGGCTAGCTAAATAAAATGAGATTGTGTTGTTTGTTTTATAAAATGGATGAAATAGGGTTTAAGCATCCAATGGGCTATGGGGTCTATTTTATAAAGGTAGAGATTAAAGAACAGATTTTAAAGAGTATTTTCACAGGGAAGGTTAATGCAACTATTGGATTCTTTAGAAATAAAATGATGGACAACAGAAAAGGTGAGATTATCAATTAGAGTAAAGAAGCAGTTAAGAATTCCTTTACTATAACATCAGAAGATAAACATTTAGATCTTCAAAAGTCAGAAAATAGGGTATATGAAAATAAATCCTGCAACTTTCACTACTTTTAAATGATCAGATTTAGAAAGACAAAATGATTACTAAGAGAGACAAACATTCAACGAAGAGGAGAAAATTTCACCAACAACTAACACGCAAGAATCCTATGAAATGTCCCTTGATATTACTGGAATCTCTCTTGATAAAAATTATAGTTCTTACAGCTTGCTAGGGAATAAAGATCAACCCCCAATACTTCAAAGCTTGAAGTATTTATAATCAAAATTAAAAATGACCCTGTCATCAATGATCAGGACGTGGTGGATTCTAAATCTAACTAACTAGATAAACAAATACAAAATTGTAGGAACTGTCTATGATCTGTTAGATTCTCATCTGATTTTGGGGAAGGCCGTTGGTGAATCATCCACATGACTTTGACTGCTCTGCATGCTGACTCAGATTGTACACCTCATCCCTTATTTGATCAAATTGCACAGCTCCTCCCATCTTTGCTGACTGGGAACGGTGACTTTGAGCAGTCTTCGATAGATTTCATCCACTTCTGTGTATTTAGAAAAAGTCGGCTTGGTGATGAAAATATATTTGATTTTGTGTTGGATACTGAGGTTCGGCTGTAGAGTCTCCATAAATGCCTTGCCTGTTATGCTACCCTATATTCTTGAAAACTTGGAGTTGTCCTTGGCCACCGTAACAATCTTTTGCTTGTAGTAAGAAAGAGTCATTATCTTGTCATTTAGAACTAATGAACCAGGAAGACCTTTCTTCTGCAAAATGTCAATCTTGTTGAAGAATATCTTAAATCTGATATCCATGTTTTGAATTTTCTCCTCCAGCTGCAACATTAATCCTCTTTTGGTCAGAACTCTTTTAACCTCAAGGATGGTCTCAGTCCTATCTTCAACCTTCAGGTCTTCCAGATCTTCCCTAGTCTTCGAGTTCATAAAATTGATGATTTCATTAGATTCAGTGGGCATTTCCCCCAAATCTCCTTTTATCTTGTCGATGGCCCGCCTGCTCCTCAACGCCAGTTCATGTTGTTCAAACATGATTTGTACCATGGGCCATATTTCATTTATGGATTTGGAGATATCCATCCAAATGTTCTCCTTATCTTCTGCTAGTGTTTCCCCCCCCTACTGTTTGCTTTTGCAACTATTGTATTTCCTACTTGATATTTTCTGATGTTTGCCTCTCAATGTTGAAGCTTGTCTGGTAGGAGGACTTAAGCTCATGGAGATTCTCAACCTCTTTTTTCAGTCTATTGATTTCCGTTCCTTGTAGGGTCATCTCCTTCATTGATTTTGCTAGCTCTACAGATTTTTCCAGAGCTGTCAGTAGGGTGGATGATGGAAGTTTTGTTGTGGTGGTTGTTGATATCATTGTTGTGCTAACTCTTATGAGGGGAACTGCACTCAGTGGGATGACTTCCATAGGTGTTGTATATTCCTTCTCCTTTACTAACCTCTCTAGCTCTGCTTCCATCTCTTATCTATGCATTCTGTTCCATAATCAACTTTAGCATCTCCTCCTTTTCACCTTCTGTCTCAGCCATCTCTTTGGCCTGTGAGTCTTCTATAGGTGGCAGTTTTAGTTTTTTCCTCAGAGATGCTATGTCAGCATTCTTTTTCTTGAGCATCTCCTCAGTTGCTTTCACATTTGAGGGGTCATACCCAATTTTGAGCACCAATTCTTCTAAAGACTTAATCCTGTTATCCTTTGCAAAAGATGATATTTTCTCTAACTTTAATTGAGTCTGAACATTGTTCAGAGAAATATGTAATTTTGTAGCAGTGGTGGAAGCATTTTCCAATGTTGAGAAAACCATTTCTTCAGTCTACTTGTGTAAATCCATCTGATCGGTTGGATGTACGTATCTGGTGTTAAAATCAAATGTTTCTCTCTTGTAATTAGTGATTTCCTTTGGATGGGGCACTTGTGCCTGCAAAAATGCCATGTGCATTCTCCCTTTCTCTGTATCAAAAGTTGATAACAATCTGTGCTGTGATGTGGACGTTTTCTTCTAGAACTGAGCATAGGTGTTGTTGGTCAGCATCTCATTTTTCTTCTTAATCAAATCATATTTTTCAAAAATACTCAGTTTTGTAGATCCTGGTGGAGGTTGGGTAATCATAGTGGTATCAGTTTTCTTCTTTGAGGAAGAAGTAGACATTATCTAATGACTTCTTGAGAAAGGTGATGAATTTTATCCCTCAACTACTGTGGTGGACTGGGTCTCTTCCTCTCCAAACCTAGCAGTTGTATGACTGATCTTAGGCCTTTTTGTGTAAACCTGGAACTCTTTCGATGACACTTCAGTGACTGAAGGTGAGACATCCTTCCTGATTCTTTTCTCCTTAGGTACCTTTGGTGTAGTGGTTTGTGAGATGACAACTAGAGGAGGTTGCATTTCTGTGTCTTCCAGAGTATTGGCCTCCCACTCTGTTTGATTCATAAAATTCTCGATCTCTGGTTTGGGCTCATAAACATAAGGGGAACTTTTATTCTTCGACCTCATCTCTGCAATGATCCCACATAGATCATAGTGCCACATGAAGCTTGTGCCGAACTTCATTTCCTTTAATAGTTTGTCTGCCTCTTCCCTGGCAGCTCGACTATTGCAGATAAAGGATCCTATCCGCCCCTTAATTCTCAACTGTTGTTTCTTCTTCAAAGGAAAAAAATGTATTTCGTCTGAATTGATCATTTTCCTGATGTATTCCAAGGCAAATATCCTAACCGGAACATATCTGGGAAGTTTATAAGGGGCCAACTCACATCCATAAATTCTGATTTCTGTGTGATTCTGATACAGATACCAATCTCCCATCTTGGCGAGGTCTGAGAGGTGTAAAATTCTTTGGATCTCCTCATTTATCCTTGGCTCTGGCATACCACTGAGAATGCTTACCACTGGGTGATAAAACTGCTCAATAAATTGCTTGAGATTAAACTCTGTGGAGTTTCTTTTGAGTAGTGAAGCCCAAGAGGTGGCAGGCTGTGGTTTGTCATCCTCGTCCATTTTCTGCATGGTGAACGAGAACTTATCTACTTGAAAGAACATGAACATGTAAGCCAATATTGAAGAATACTGGAACATGCCCTCTGTGGGAAATTTGAAAAGATGCTCATGCATGTTCTCGGCGAGAAAACTGTTGTAGTCGAACTGGATGGTGGTTTTTTCTTCGGCAATGAAAATGGATAAGTAACCCAAGATGGGATCCTCCACCCATTTGTCTGAGAAGTAACCGAGTAGACAACATAATGATGAAATGATTTGGTTTCCCTTTTCTAAAAACATGGAGGAATGGTAAGGGGGATTTTTCTTAGGGAATTGAGCATCCTGTGGGAGAAAAAGCTCAAAAATCTGTGCTCTCTAGGGAATCGAAAGATTCTGGTACTTTTCAGTTAGGACTTCAAGGGTAAGAGGAGAGGTGGATTTGGATCTAGATATTTGCATCATTTGATCAATGAACTTGGGTGTGATAGTGAAAAGGGTTTCTCCAGATGATGAAAAAATGGATCTCTTATTGGGAAGGTAGTGTGCTTGGCACTTGAGGGAAAACTAGGGAAAATGGTGGATTTGGGGGAAAATATACAGGGGGAGATTGGACTCCCAGAGCCCAATCTCATCACTTTGATCTAGGAAAGTGTCTATAAACCATAAATGCAATTCGACAAGATCAAATTCGGACCTAGTCTCTGAGATCAGGTAGTCTTTATCAGCTAGTGGGATATGGTCGAGATCAACAGGAGGCAGAAGGAATGGATTTTCCTCGACCTCTGATCTCTTGGATTTTGGTGCCATCAATTTCGACAGGTACCTGCACTTTTGAAACAAGTAAACATTAACGGGTAATTGCTGTGGTTGGGTCGATGACTATAATAGTGAGGGAAAATGAGTTTCTGGTGTGATCGGTGTGAAAATGGCAGGGACGGGGTTAAAATTGGGCGAACGAGTATCCGTTGGGAGCGGGGGATAGGTCATCAGGATAATGGATATGTTAGCCTATATTAAATGGCCAATGGGTCACTTGAGGTCATGAGGTGGTAGGTAAAGTAAGGGTGATGGGTGTGTCAGGATGACCTGGAGGGCGATGACTAGAAAATAGGTGAAAGGGATATGACATGTGATAGGTGAATGGATGGGGATACGCTAACAGAATAATGAGATGGGACTTATAAGAGAAGATAGTGGGATGTGATGTCATGAGGCGACGGTGGTATAGGAATTCAAATATGGTGGTATGTCGGAGGGGGGGTATGGTAGTAAATGGTTTAGAGAGGAGGGGGTCCAAAGTAACAGATTGCTGACACGTTGGGATGGGGCCTGCCAGGAAAACTGCCCATATCGGACAACCCCCCCCATCCCACCCACTGTTAAAGATAAAATAGTCTAGGGGGGTCCAGAATTTCTTATCAACCGTCGATCTGCACATTGTCTGATTGACCGTAGATCCATGCGCACTTGTTAATCTCCATATCATACCCCCCCCCCATCATTAAAGGTAGAACGGTCGGGGGGGGGGGTCCGGAATTTCATCTCAACCATAGATCTAGGCGCCAATAACTCAGCTGTAGATCTATGTACAATCTTTAATGTCCAAGCGTGAATTAAAATGTGCAACGAAAACTTAGGATGGTGCTTTTTGTGGGTTTTTTCGCTGCTTCCCTTACATTTTTTCACCATGGGGTTAGGAAAAAAACTTCACACATCAAAATCATGAATTTTCATCCAACATCATACATATTTTATTGAAGGAAAAGATGGCTAGCCTATGTCCTATCCTACCTACCTACACATTTAGCCCATATTAGACTGTTGGGCTAAGAAATTACTCTACCCTAGGGCTATTTGACCAATATTAGATAGTTTGATCAAATGTATTCGCTAGCTAACCTAATTACTTAGCTAATATTAAACAATTTATCCAAGCTTATTCACTAATCCTATCAGCATAAATTCAAAAGGACTTGGCCATGTTTAAACTGTATGGATCAAGTCATTGTTATTGCATGGGGATTTATTTATTTTCTTTTATGCCCTCTTTTGTTTTTCTTTTCTTTCTTTTCTTTTCTTTTCTTTTTCTTTTATTTTCCTTTTCTTTTTATTTTATTTTCTTTTTCTTGCAAATCATTAGTAGGATGAATCATTATTTGCAATCCAAAAAACATTACAAGGATAAAACTTCAGTCACCAGTTTATCCTATAAATTATAGGGTTATAACACCATGACCACAAGAGAAGAATAAGGGATGGTACTAGGGAAGATACCACCCACTTGGAGAAACTCCTGCACGAATTTCTCAATTTCATTCTTTTGGGCAAAGGGATGAAGATAAAGACAAACATTGGGAGGAAGACTACAAGGAACAAGGGGGGATGGAATGATCATGAAAACCACAAGAAGGGTTTGTGGATCAAAGAAGCTAGTGAAGGCATGCAATGAAATGAGTGTGTCAACTTCAGGTGGGTCAATAGGATCTGGGGTAGCATTGGGAAGGGATGGCTCTTCAACAAGGGGATCTGTCGCTTCTTCTTCAACAACATCTTCTAAAATGGCCATAAAAAGTTTTTGTTCCTTACACTTGTGCCCATGAAAATATTTTTCATCACAATTATGGCAAAGACCCTTGAGTTGTTGCTCAGCCATTTCAACCCTAGTTAATTTCTGTACCTTGAGGGGAGTGGTAGGGGGGGGCATGATTTGTGGGTCAAGGGAGAGTAACAAAATATTTTTTTTTTGTTTTGGGAAAAAACAACTTGTTGGGCCTATTTGGAACGTTTAGTAGCTTATATTCAAGTCTGAGGGAGAGCCATGAGAACCTAGCCTCATATTTCATCCTTTATGTCACTGATATAGAATTCTTGGAAGAACACATCTATCATGCCCTCGGTTCAAAAGGCCAAATGCTCAAAAGAAGTTATAAAGTCTTCCACTGTGCTTGACTATTTCAACTTAGTCAAATGAACTAGATAGTGGGTTTCAGTGTCAAAGTGTTCATAGAGCTCGACAAAAAAATGGTTCCATGCAATATACCCTTGACGTGCATTTTTACGCCATTGCCACCATTTTCACCATTTACAATGTTCAGGATCCAAATAGAGAACATCGTAGCAAAGTTTGGCCAACTCATCAACAATTCCATGTAGAGAAACATAATTCTCCATTTGAGTGATCCAACCCATGGGATCGAAGCCATCAAATTTATTGACCTCAACTCAGGGAAGACGGGGGTCACGATGAAAGGAGTTGGATTTAAAATTAAAATAATGAGAGGAATCAACACCATCTAGTTGGTCTGAGGAGGAAGAACCCTGGGTTAGGTTCAACAATTGGTTGACAACAGACTGAAGGGTGTTAAATTGCTTCATGAATTTGGCATCCATGGCATCAAATTTTTCCTGGACTCAGGTCTTTAATTTTTCAATGTGGGAATTTGTAGAGATAATATCAAATCTCACTTGTTGGAGGGACTCCTTGGTTTGATTTATGGAAGCTTGTAGGTCTTGGTTGCATGTGTTGTCCATTTGGATATGGGGAGTGTTGATAAGGGAAAATGGGTGGGTGGGACCATAGAAAAGGACTTATAAGTGATAGGTACCACCACAATCAGGGAGAAAATGGGAATATAATGGGAGAGGTGGAAAATAGGGATGTTGGAAAGGGGTCGAGTCCATTGAAAAAAAATATTAAAAATGAAACATACGACTGCAATCAAGGAGAAAAGGGGAATCTAATGGGATAGGTCCCAAATAAATGTGCCGGTAGGACCACTATCCTCTTTTTTTTTACTCTTGCAGAGTTATACTTTGATCTGAAGAATAGTGCATTGTTGAAATTCCCAAATTCTTAACGGGAAGAAACATGTAGTAATTTCGCAACCAGAATGTAGGAGGTAAGGTTTCACGACAATAGATCTTTTATGTTTTGTTTTTGTTTCTGTCCCAAGGGTTAGGTTATTATGGGTTTCTACAGACAAGGGTTTTCCCTATGCTATAGCTATTTGGTATACACGTGGGGTCCAATAATAGTACTCAGCCCAATGTCTCATGGCACCAACTAAGGAGGCTAGACCGTGCCCTTAGTCGTACTACCCAACTACCCAGGTACTAGAGAGTATCTTCATGAGTGTTGTTTTTGGTGGAACTATAAAAGTTAGGTGGATGATCTATTTATCTACAGAGGGCTTCAAGATGCGCACACATATTTATAGACCAACAAAGATGACATGAAATAACAGAACAGGATGCGTGCGCATCTTTATAGAAAATAATTCAAAAGGATGACACCTTTTGACCACCTCATCACAATATTTAAAGATCATCGACCAAAAGTACCTGGTGTGCAATTTTTTTTTGGTTGTTTCCATCCCAGATAAATAATTTCCAAACGATCCATTGTGGAAATCATTAAGCACAACCTTCACTTCTTCATGAGTTAAAAATTGACGAGGAATTGAATCGAAGCCACGACGATATAAAGTGTCACTGATGATGAGGTAGTTTTTCTCCTAATGGCGAGTCCAATTCTGATCAACTTGTGAATGATGTGAAAAGAATTTCAGAGTCTGGATATATACCAGTATATCCCCATGCCAAGGATCGCTAGAAGCAATAAGGAAAATATGTTCGTCTGGAAATAAGTCCATAATAATAGTTTCCTCATCCTCTCGAGGAAATGTTGACATGAGTTCAGTGAAGCCAATGATTTATTGGACTTGAAAGACACAAAGTCCAAATCAAATTCCTATAAAATGATGATCCATTTGTTATATTTTCCCCAAATTGTACGTCATGTGAGGATGTATTGAAATGGATTAGCTTCAACAATCACAGTAATATTACGTAAAAAAATACAGTGTCGAAGTGTCTGGAAAGTGTGAATGGTTACCAAATCCAGTTTCTCTATGTGTGAATAATTTAGTTTAGGCCCAACCAAACCATTATTGAGGTAATACATGATGTTCTCTTGGAGGCCATCATCTTCCTGAACTAATAGCATGCTGACAGTGGATTTCGCTACTATGATGTACATCAAAAACTCTTCTATAGTTGGGAGGACTTAGCAAAGGGGTATAAACAAGCACATTCTTGAGTGCATCGAAGGATTGTTTCTCGAACTCATCCCAAATGAAAGGGACCCCCTTTTTCAAAAAGTGCATAAATCCCTTGGTGATGTCAACATAATTAGCTATAAAACACTGAAGGAAATTAATTTTTCCTCGAAGACTCTGAAGTTGATGAATATTACGTGGGTGGGGGGGTGTTGGATTTACTTTTATGCACACGGGTTGTAATACCTAAGGTTCAGTTTACCTATGACCAACAAACCCACTAGACACCGACCCTTTTTGCATCACCTTCTTGCACAGATGAAGTCTCACCCGAGGTATCTATTGGGAAAACAAGAATTGGGCTTCTGCAGTAGTAAGGGAAAGGGGGACAGACGGTTGATTCATTTTTCCTTGTTAGACTTATGCAGGCGATTCAAATCTAGTTATTATTACTTTATATGATTCAGATTCCTCTGCTTAGCATATTCCCGATTATTACATGTATTATTTATAGTCACAGTCATGAATATTATGCCATAATTAATCCATAAACTAAGTCTAGTCTAGTATACGAAGCATAACAACATAATTCATAAGCACGCATAGACAAGTAGATACCACAAGACACAATATCATCTCTAAAAACTCTCTTTATTCATCTTTCGTCTTACCAACTGAATATCGCATTCATGACTCACAGATAATATTTCATCCTTCTTATTATCTTCCAACCTGTTACATATTTATACCCAAAAATCTATGGCTTAAAACCCTAGTCTATTTATCCCAAAAATATCCCATTACAATGCATGTCCAGCTCAGTTAATTGACTGTTCGACTGCTTTCTTCTTCTTTTAGTTCTTCATGCTTATTTTCTATTGTTCTTATATTTTTGGAATGTTGTGCTATCATCCTTTTTTCATGCTTTATTCTCTCACTCTCTTGATTTATTCTTCTATTTGTGCATTGTCCTCCTCCTGCGCACTTTCTTCCTTCTGCACACTTTCTTTTGGAATGTGTCTTAGCTGCACTCTACTTTCCTTCCTCTATGAAATTTCCTTATACTTATGTTTTTCTCCCAACATTGCATCCAAAATGGCCTATCCAATAGGCCTCCAACAGTCACATGTGTCTCGTCCTGATCCACTCAGGCCTGTTGCATGTTCTTACATGATGAAATGAAGGGTTGAGAGGCAGCTTTAGTGACCTCTACCTCTTTGACAATTGCAACCTCTGTTGATTCTATCTCCTCTATGGCCTGTGGGGCCAAGTCTATGAGTTTTTTCTCTACTTCTGTCGTGGCTTGTTTGAACTTACCTTGTAAAGTAACCAATTCTCCAATGATCCTTACTTAATCTTCCTGCCTTGGTCCTAGTCTCTACTGAAGGATCTTTTGTTGGTCCCTTAGTCTCTCCACTATTACATATTCTTTTCGTTGAGCCAAAATGGTGTCCATACACTACACTTGTGGAAGTTTAGTCTCCTTTTATTTTTCCTTGCGTGCTTGTTCTTGTGATTCTCTTAGGTTGGACTCTATGGAATTCATTTTCGGGTATCCCATGAGCTCTTTCCACACCTGCAAACTATCCTCACAAACTTTTTTGCATTCATATTCAACTTTATTAAACTTGGAAATTGTTTTCGTTGTTGTCCTCACCCTACCTTTGCACACCTATGGTGGCATCTTGGGTATGCTTCTTAGTTGTAAATAATGGATCTTCTCCCTGAAGCCCTTCATGACTTCACCAATTTTTGATAATTGTTCCTCCATAGTAGCCTCTATGACATGGGGAAATTTTGGCACTTCCTTGTATAATTTATAGACAACTACTTGGGTCTTCTACACAATAGATTTATCTTTTTCCTTCTCCTGTAGTGATTTCATGGCCCTTTACTCAACACCCTCTTTATTCTTCATAACTTCCTCTATTTAGCCTTCAATCTCCTTCTTTTTTTGAAGTGCCATATCATACCATGTTTTTTCTTAACTAAAATGATTAATTTATTTTTATTGATTAGATATTGGTTGGGCCATAGCCTAAACAAATGTCATTACAATGATTTAGCAATCCTTTTTCCTGAGGCACGACATGTCTCTTTCTTTCATTGCCAAGAATTGAGGTGTTTCCAAATCTATGGGATAGAAATCCATGTGGGTGCTTCCTCATTTTTGTTGAATGTTCTTTGAGACAAGAGACATCCCATGTTTTCCTTTTTATCTTCTTCCATGTTTAATCCTTGCAGGATGTGATAGAATTGGGAGTTGGAGAAGTCTTGCAACACATACCTTAGTCTTTGCAGAGTCTTTTTGAGCGTTGTGTTGTTGAAGTGGTCTTTCGAAATTATTATTTTTATAAAAAAATTTGAATCCCCAAAGACTTGGAATTTATTTAATGTAATTTTCCCACACTATCTGGCAGGATTTTAATATCCCCGGGATTTCATCCTGATTATTAGTTCTCCGACCTAGACCCCAGCTGAAGCTATCTTTCCTTTGTTCATCATAGGAGTAAACCACTCCACCCGCCCCTACTTTCCTTGGGTTTTCTTTGTAGGTGCCATCAAAAAATATCATTGCTTTACCTTTCTTCCTCCACCAATCTTGAAATATTTCATCTTTTTCTCTTATACACCAACTTGGAGTGCTTAGAGGAAGAGAAATGGTCGTTTTCATGTCTTGAGTTATAATAGCTCCTAGCCAATTCTTTTCTTCGGGAAGGAAAGAGTTTTCTTCCTTGAGAGTGTGGTAAGTCATTGCTTCTCGGAGAAGTGATTTTTCTTTAGTGGCCACCTTCAAAGGGTAATGAAGGATGCTATTGAATATCTGATCGTTTCTTGCTAGCCAAATTTTCCAGCATAAATATTTGGGAATGGCCTGCTAGATTCTTTTCCAATTTGATTTGCTTTGAATCTCTTGAGGATATCTCACTTTCCAAGAGGAGAAGAGGGTTGTGACTGTAGTCTGTGATGGAGCTGTGAAATTTAGGCTACTGAGGGTGATATTTCAGGCTTCTTGGGAAAATGGACAATCCACTAACATATGGTCCATAGTTTCAATAGTGCTACAACACAAGGGGCATCTATGAGGTCCAACTATACCTCTTTTTATCAAATTTTCTCATGTCAATGTTTTCTTATGCATTAAGATCCAAAAAAATAAGTTTACTTTTGGAAGACCAATCGGGTCCCAAAACTGTTTCCATAGAGATGTTGATTCTGTCATCACTTGGGTAGATTGAAGAGCGTTGTAACCTTGTGTTGCAGTGTATCTCCCAGTTTTTCCCCATCCCCATTTATTTGGTGCACGCAGGTGGAAAGGGGCCAAATCGTCCAATGAGTTTATGAGAAGAGTCTTTTGGAGTTGTAGATGCGTTGGGATTTCAGGGAGTTCCCAATCCCACCAATTTCCTATGGTGTCCAAAGAGGAAATGTCTGCCAGTTTATTGAAATCGCAATGAGTAAGCCACTCACGGATTTCTTTAATTTCTTCAGAATTTTTGAGTTGGGGATGGCCCATGATGCTGTCACTCCACATCAACATTTTTTTTCCATTGCTAGGAATTCGATACAGGTGGATTTGGAAGAATTCTAACCCGACACGACAAAGATTCCATATCAGTGTTCCTTTGGTGGTATTTTCTACCTTTAAATTCCTCATCAAATTCCCTTGGAGGTATTTTCTCTTTAATATTTGGCTTACTGGATGTTTGGAGTCTTAGAAGAGCTTCCAAATGATATTTCCACCTAAATTTATATTGGCATGACCAAGATCTCTTATTTGCAAGCCTCCTTCATTGGTTGGGCATTTGACAGCTTCCCAGTTAACAAGATGAAATTTCCTTTGGTTTCCCTTCCCTCCTTGCCACAGAAAATCTCGGATCAGGTTTGAAACTTGTGCTAGGATTGCCTTTGGAGCCAAGAGGAAGGAATACTGATAGACTAGTAATGAAGAGAATACTAATTTTATAAGGATAAGATTTCTTGCTGTTGTGAGCCACTGTCCTCCCCATGCAGCTATTTTGTTCTTGATTTTGCTTATAATTTATGTCTATAGAAAATATTTATTGGTTCCCAGAGTTAATGGGATTCCAAGGTATTTTATTTTTTCCCATGTGGAATAGCCTGAAAACCCCAGGAAATGGGAAATTCATTGAGTGGTATGTTGGTCAACATTCCACCCATACATTGCACTCTTCTTTTTGTTGATGAGCGCTCTGGAAACTCTGCAAAAAAATTGGAGAATATTACTGAAGGTATGTGCTATCCGAATGGAGGCTCCACCCAGCAAAAGGGAGTCGTCAGCAAATAAAGCGTGATTGATTGGTTCTAGGCCTCTCATGAGCCTAATTCCTGGGACAGTCTCGGCTTTCTTTTCAATAGTTACCTTTCTTCTTAGTGAGTCTTCCATTATGATGTACATGAAGGGAGAGAGTGGGAATCGTTGCCTTAGTCCCCTTGAGGCTTGAAGAAAATTAGTTGGCCTGCCATTTACTAGCGGGGATATCCATGGCTTCTCTATGCAAGATTTGATTAGTTTAACAAATTTTGTATCGAAGCCAAAGGAAAGGAGGCCTTTGTAAAGGAATGAGAGTTTTACCTGAACAAATGTGTTTTCCATATCTAGTTTTATGAGCATCCCTTTCTCCTTGCGCTGATAGCTGAATGCATTGCTTCTTGCACCTATATTACATTGTCCAGAATGCGTCTCCCTTTTACAAAACCAATTTGGGCAGGGGAAATGAGATTCCATAGCAGAGGCTTAATCCTATTTTCCATTAGATTTGAGAGGATTTTGTACGAGTTGTTGCACAGTGAGATTGGCCTAAATTTGTCAAAGGAGCCTGGGTTCGCTTCTTTGGGATTAAGGCTAGAAATGTGGAGTTAACGCTACCTCCAAATTTGGATGTTTGCTGCAATGCTTTTATCGTTCTTAGTAAATCAATCTTGATTATTTTCCAACAATTTCTATAGAAATTGATTGAGAAGCCATCTGGCCCTAGGGCTTTGTTAGGTTCCATAGACCAAATGAAATTGTTGATTTATTCCTCTATAAAAGGATTCATGAGCGCTGCATTATCTTCCTTACTCACTAGGGAGGGTATATGAGAGAGAAATTATGTGGTAACCTCCTCGCAATCAGATCCATCTTCATTATAAAGTTTATGGAAATGAATCTTTGTTGCCTCTTTGAGCTGGGATGAACCTTTGCAAATCCAGCCATCTGTTGAGGTAATTTCTGAAATATGATTTCTAGAGATTCAGGCTCTGTGTTTCCGGTGGAAGAAGGTGATATTACAATCTCCATCTCTTAGCCACAAGTTGCGAGACTTTAGTCTCCAATACTCTCCTTCTTGACAGAAAGCGCGATAGGAATTGAATTGGGCAGCTTCTTCCTTTGCTAAATCTTGGTTGGTAATATATTTGTTCTCCATTTCCATTTGCAGGTCTGTTAACTGTTGAACAGTATCTCTTCTATGGCTTGAGCGAGTGTTATTTGGTTTTTTAATCCAATATTTTAAGGTGTGCTTTGTTGTCTTTATTTTATGTTCCCACACATAGCCGGGAGATCCTATTACTGGAGTGGACCAAGCTGAGTTAACAGTTTCTAGGAAGCCTTCGTTTTCTATCCAGAGAGGGATGTATCAGAAAGGTATTGGACCCAGGTTTTCTTCCTCTTCCAGTTGGAGGAGAATGGGCTTATGATCAGATGTCAATTTCGGGAGTATTTTGGATGAGATTATCCTCCTTTCCAACAATAGAGAGCTCTTGAATAGAAAATGATCCAAGTGAGATGATACATGATCTCTTCCAACTCTGTTGTTTATCCAAGTAAAGAGTCCTTTCATGGGCTTAAAGTCCAGGAGATCCCACTGTTGAGTTAGCTCCTCAACAAAAGGAAGCATTTGATCCCTGCCACAGTTTCCCCCTCTCTTTTCTTTTGGTTCAAAGACTAAGTTAAGGTCTCCAACTATAATGATGTTCATATGGAGATGATTTTCTAAGAAGACTGATACAGTTTGCCAACATTCTTTATTTTCAGCAAAAAGGAGAGGAACATAAAGGTTAAAGAGGGAGAAGGTGATCTTACTTGAGTAGTGCTAGATTTTGGTAAATATCCAATGTTGGGTATCAAAGGAACTGTCAATGTGGAACTTGTCTTCCAACCATAGATTTGCAAGACTGCCTAAAGATCCCCTTGCACTCATGGCTTTCCCTACATTTTTCTTCCATTTCAATTTGTTGATTTCTAAGAGGGTTTCCCCCTCAATTTTTGTCTCTTGGGGCATGAGGATTTCGGAAGATTCATTTTTTAGAAGGTCTTTGATTGCTTCGACCTTCGATGGGTTCCCCAAGCCTCTGCAATTCCAAGAGACTATACACATTATTTAATTGGATTGGAGTGGGTAGGCCCTCCCTTGGGAGGCCTTGTTCTGGTATATATTCAAATGGACATCTCAATGGTGGATTGGCTTCCTTGCATTTTTTGCCTCTCCACTTATTCTTCTCTTGCTTCTTTGTGAGATTTTCTCTCGGGTCTTTTTGAGGGTATCTCGAAAGACTCATCCTCCAAATATATAGATTTTTCTGGGGGTTTCTTTTTTGCTACTTCTGCGTAGGAAGGGGAGGAGGAGGTTCTAATTGGGGAGCCAGGAAGGGCTACCTTGCCATTGTTTTTTTCGGATGTGGTGGGGAGGATTTGTTTCTAAAGTTCTTCAATCGTTGGATCAAATCTTTCTAGAAGGTTGTTGAGGATTTCAAAGGGGTTATTGGGGGCCTTTGAGATTGGAGGGGTTGAGCTTCCTTCCCCGGGAGCTTTCCCTGAAATGGGGGAATCAGGGCCTTTTGATGCCCCTTTCCCTTTGGATCTGTTTTTATTCTATGGTTGAGATGCTTTCTGGACCCACGTCCATTGTTCACCTTTCGAGATCTCCCCCTCTTCTTCTTTCTTATTTTTGCAGTACCTGACGAAGTTTCCATATCCATGGAAATAGCTACATTTGAATGGGAGTTGTTCGTAATCCATCTCTTGGATGTGAGACCAGTCTACGAACTTTAGTTGAATGGATTCCGGTAGCCCCACCTCTAGATATACTTCAACGTGTATCCTGGCATAGGAGTATTGGTCCTTTCTGTCTGCTTTGTCAATGCATTTTCCAAGAGTGTTCCCAATGGATTCCAGAGATGTCGGATTCCAGCAATGCAAGGGGAGATGAGGGAGACACACCCATACTAGAACGACTGAGGGAAAATATTGTGTCAGATCGAAGTATGGTGACCATTTATTTATGTATAGGCCCCGAGGGCCCATGAATTATGGTCCACTCCTAAATATGAGATTTTTTTCTTCTGTGTTATCAAAGACGAAAGCATAAAATCCCCTGCCTACGAGATGGCTTTTGATGCCTTCTTTTACCAGGAGGCTCCAGATTCTCTATACCCATGCATCTACAACTTTGGGAGATGGCCATAGACCTGTGACCTGGCTGATGAGTCCCTGTTTGGCAAGATTCAGAGTAGATTTGCATGCTTCTTCTGCTGGGAGGTCGACTAGGGGAATACTATCCAATTTTTTGACAAATTTTTGCTACGTCTCTGTGGCTATTCCTTTACCACTGGCTGCAACCAGTTTCCTGAAAGATGCTATCTCTAGAGGTAGAGGTGGTGGGGGAGCCTCAGGGCCCCCTCCTGGGGCCATGGCGTAGGGGCAAGAGAGAGGATGCACCAAGTGTGCATGCGGGCAGCCTCCTGGGCATGAGCATGACCAAAACCTATTGGATTTTAGGTACCTAAAACCACAATAAAAATACCCATTGCAAAGTGACTATAAATAACTTGATTAAGTAAGTGTTGGGGTTCTACAAAATATCATACCATGTTTTCACTTGGGATCTTTTGACCCTTATTCTTTCCAAGTCTCAGTTCATTATGTCTCCTCTATGCCTTATTTCTTGCACCATTTATTCTAGCAAGTCCTGTAATATTTGTATGGGAAATTTTGATATGATGATATTAAGCTGGCCCCACACCTGCATTTGTTCCTGTAATTCACCGACTAGAAACTCTAGTGCATCTGCCACAATCTGTATGGTTCTATGTTCCCCTGTTAGTTGTTTTAGGGCTATTTTCACACTGTCCTTTTCTTTAGTTGGTCTCGTGGATGGTCCTTCCCCTGATATGTGGTATTTCATGACGCGTGTTGTTTCTAGAAGTTGTTGAAGTATTCTCAGTTGATCCTGCACCATCTTTTGTTGGTGCTCGTTCTTAATTTTTTTCTTCCTCCCAAAGTTACTCTGTGGAATCCCATATTTGGTAACCAATAATATCCATATCATCATTGGTTAATATATAAAATGGGGTCTTCCTCTGTTCCTTAGCATTATTTTGTGCCCCTCCTGTTTGTTCTATCCCCTTATCCTTTCTTTTGAGTCTTGCATCAGGGACTATAGATTGGCCAGGAAGATTTCCTCTGTCATTCATCTGATCCTATTCTTCCTCACTTTTGTCTTGGTCTTTGTCCTCTTATGATGGCCTTGTATTTTCTATTGGACTCTTCCGATCATCCTCCGAGTCAGCGATTATTAAGTTCACGTATTCTATTGTCAATTGGTAACTGGTTGGTGTTTGCACTCTTTTCATCGATGTGTGAGAAAAAAGTGAGTGCTTACATGCCTAGTTGGGCTCTGCTAGTCATGACAGCTGTATGGTAAAAGGTTAGAAAGAAAACAACAAAGCTATTAACAAGAATTAAACAAAAACTAAATGAAACTATGAGCATAGG
>ML788093.1:616054-626698 GCA_009831015.1 Picea engelmannii
TTGAATGTGAAAAGGGGCTCTTTAGGGCACAATTAGGTCTTTGACCAGCCTCCCCACGCAGATTGAGCTCGGATTTGGTGTCAAATCGACTTGGGAGCCGATCCATTAGTGGTTGGGAGGCCGACCAGCTTCATAAATGCGTTTTTTGGCAGGCACGCGGGTTTTTCACCCCACAGCCGCGCATATGCGCTCCAAGTACGAGAATGTTGCGCGCGCGCACGCCCAGTGGGTGCAATGCGCCTTGTAATTTTTTGGCCATTTTGTATAGTTTTGGCCCTTTTGCTGTGTTGTGGAATTAATCCTTGTGCCATGAATGACTGTTTTTCTGTGCTGACGATGCGGAGTTCTTGTCGCCCTGTGCGGACGAAATTTCAGTGATAACAGTTGGAAAACATTGTCGTGCAGGATAGTTTTTGGCTTCCACATATAGATGGTGCATGCTGACTCTGAATCATGTGATATCCTTGTATGAGATGAATTCTTCCTCATATATGTGCGGTGTGGTATCCACTATAGTATTAATGATCTACAAATAGGTATAAAACATGACATTGTTGTCATTATGTCGTCTCTTGATTGTTGTGTGCCACAAGTTGGAATACCTAGCAGCCAAAGGGATGCAACATGAAGTACACATGTGCTAGTAATACACGATCTCTTTCCACCTGATGATCACAATGAGGATGAGCAACCATGCGTAGTGAAATTCATTTCCCTTCTCCTGGGCCTCCGTGCAATCTTGTAAAAATTGGTTGACTAAAAATGTAGCCCACTTCATTTGCACTCTTTCCTTACATTTCTCTGCTGCTGAAATTACTGTTGATGGAACTTCATATCTGCAACATTTGCGCAACATTTTGTAGGCCAAAAATTTTGTCGCAAACTAATATCCTTTTCGTTTATTCTCTTCACATCTAGAGCCCTCTTTCCTCTAAATGTGTCAATTTTTTATTTCATGGCTTCAGAGAGGGCTCGTTCTCCCATTTGTGGAACAATAATTTTGGGTCTTCTCTTGATTTAACCAAACCTGTGATACACACAATTATCATAGTATCAATGAATAATGGGGGATCAAGCCAGAGTTTCCCCTATGAAAGAAGTTGAGTAACACCTTTACACATGAATTAATTTGTGTACTTCGTCTGAAATGTGAAATTTTGAATAATTTTAGTATCCCTTCTTTCTCCAAGACCGATGTCCATTCCTATGGCTCTACCATAATTTCTCCTATACCTGGGGTAGTCTTCGTGCATAAATACTAATCCCTATTCAACTCAGATAATTTTTGTGTATCAGTGATATTGTGGTCCATAAACTTCAGGTTGGAAACCTTCTCGAGCATGTCTTCTTCATTATCGATGTCGAATGGAACTGGTGCTATTGGAATTGGGTACTTTTCATTCACTGGTACATTTAATAGTGGTGTGTCATCCTTCCTTGGGGGTAAATAGTCTCTGTGAAAAATTGTTGGCTGCACCGAAGTCCAAGTAACAACTACCTCCTCGACCTCGACATCTACTACTGGTCATTTCGGTTGTTTCTTTGCTGCGAAAGATGACCCTCCAACTATCGGTGGTGCCATTCTACCTGTATGATGGACTCTTGGAATAACTCTATGTGTCTGGGTAGGTCACTTTAGTGCAACTCTGGTAGTTCAGATTTTTTCTCTCCCGCTTACATGTAACAATGACTTAGAGTTTACTGACCTCTTGTTGTTTTTGTGATTTTGTGCCAAGTATACCTGTCTCATCCTACCTTAACTGCCTTGTCCAAATTGTCATCATAGTTGGTGATTTGGTAACTAAATGATCCTTTATTTATAAATCCGTCTTATTATTCTCCTCTCATATTGTTGTTTTGTTCGTGATTTCCAATGGATTTTCCTATGTATGACTTATACATTGTTGTTACGACCTATCACGCATGCCTCCTAACTGTCATTTCCATGCCTTGCTGCTTTTAATGGTCTTGTCGTTTCCAACCTGCACATTGGTTCTTTGATATTTTAGTTTTATACTTCACAGTTAGTCTCATTCGTGTCTTGTTTTTTAACTTGGCATAGTGTTGTTTTCATGTGTGATGATCAATCCAGCTATGCAAGTATTTATACCTTGGTACCCAACCACTCTTTTTCTTTTTCCTATATCTACTTTTTTTTTTCTTTCCTTTTTATACTTTTTATTTGTTTCTTCTTGTTTTTTTGTTACTATGGTACAATTACTGTAATACAAGGGTTCTGGTGCATCCTATATTACTGTGCGGACTGTCGAATATCTCTATAGAGTTTCATCCCACTCCCATTCACCATTCCTTATATGATTTTTCCATCCAAGGTTTCCAACCACACAACACCTGTATCGGTTATTTGTTGGGTCACATAGGGTCCCAACCATTGCATATGAAACTTCCCTACATGCTACATATAATTGATGTCATAGAGTAGTACCAAATCACTGAATTGAAATTTCTTTGTTTTAATGTGTCGATAGTGCCAAGCCTTCTCTCTTCCTTTCTGAACTTGTTGATGGAATCCTGCAATAAAGTAGTCCTCCTCAAGTTGTACTAATTGCACCAATATCTCCTCTATTGCACCAATCATCGAGAGCTTAGTGATTGTTGCAATGCATATGATAGGTAGAATGAACTCCATTGGCATCACTGCTTCTTGTCCATAGACCAACCAAAAATGTGGTTATCCTGTCATCTTCTTACTTGTAGTACTATAAGCCTATAGTAATGTAGGGATTTGTTTGTTTTGGAGCCTAATTATCTTCTTGATTCATAGGTATTTGTTTTCAATCATGTTTATACCCTATGAAGACTATCAATCCCTCCACTTGGTGGGGGTTCAGGGGCAAAGCCCCCGAAGGAAAAATTTCCTTGTAAATATATATTGTAATTTCATAGTCAATCATGATCATTCATTATTAAGTCACAGATCTGATAGTAGAGATTATGTTAGGGATTTTTTCCCTAGAAGGCAACTCTCTTTTGTATGATTCCATTTGTATTGTGGCTGAGTATTGTGTTGTATGTATTTTGAGAGAGGAGACTGTGAGAGAAAGAAGAGGAAGTTACAGTAGGTGTGATGTAGGTTGTATCCATTCATTTTGTTGGATAATAAAAAGGAAGGACCTGGAATTTTCTCTGGTGGACGTAGCCCACACTGGGTGAACCATGTATATATGTGTCTCTATTGTATTGTGTATCTTCTTTGTTTTATTTCAACATTTGTTTTGTTTGAATGCTCTACGATCCTGTTTTTCAAACAACTAGTATCGAAGAGAAAGGTAACTCACAGGAAAGAAAGAGGGTTCCTGGTTCAAGTGGGAACAATGGAAAAATAAGGAAAGTTTAGGGTCGAGAAATTTAATGGCCAAAACTTCTAGTTGTTTAAGATTCAAATGGAATATTATCTATATCAGAAGGATCTTTACATATCATTGAATGGAAAAGAAAAGAAGTTGATGAGTATGAAAGATGAAGAATGGGATATTCTTGATAGAAAGGCACTGGGAACAATACGGTTTTTCCTGGAAGTGACGGCGGATTTTAACATTTCAAGCAAAAAGACAATGGAGGATGTGATGAAGAAATTGGCTTCAATGTATGAAAAACCCTCGGCCTCCAACAAGGTATTTTTAATGAAGTGTTTTCTTAATATGAATATGTTATAAGGTGGGTCTATTACTAACCATTTAAATGAGTTTAACATGGTCACTAGTCAGTTAAGTTATGTAAAAGTGAGTTTTGATGATGAGATTAGGGCTATTTTGATTCTATGTTCATTTCCAGAAAGCTAGAATATCTTGTTCATGGTTGTAAGTAACTTTGTCTCTAGTTAAAACACCTTAAATTTTTATGATGGTGTTGGTGTTATCATTAGCGAAGAAATGTGAAGGAAAAGCACATGTGAGACATCAGGTAATTCTTTGGCTTTGGAAAACAAGGGTTGACAAAGAGAAAGAGGAAATAGTCCAGGGAACCGTGGGAAGTCTAGGAAGGGAAGATCCAAATCTAGACTGGGAAAGATAGAGTGTTGTAATTGTAGAAACAAATGACATCCGAAGAAATACTGCAAAGCTCCAAAGAAACAAAGAGATGGACAACAGGAGAAAAATAAGGAAGCAACTGTAATAGGTGATGTGTTACAAGATGCTTTGATTCTTTGATGTGATGTGTAGATAATATTTTTGAGTTTTGGGTAGTAGATTCAGGGGCTTCATTTCATGCCACACTCCATAGGAAAATTATTCTAGATTATGTTCAAGGTGATTTTAGACAGGTTCATTTGGGTGATGATGCGCCATGCAAAATTGTTGGAAAGGGAAAGTGTAGTGTACCCTTTTTGCAATTCGGAGCTTACTCGCGCTCTGATACCAATTTGTAATGTACCTTTTTGAAGAACCAAGAGGTTTAATGCACTCTTGTAACAATCTATACACACTTTTTTTAATAACGAACACGGTCCATTATAACCACATGAATTCAAGCAAGTATATACATTTAATTCTCAGAATAAACATTTCTCGTTATTGCTATAATTAAACATTCCATAGCATTTAACAAGAATTCATTTACACAGCGGAAAACATGATACATAAACAGCACAGTCATGCATAACATGATCAAAGCATAATTCAAATACTTATATTTTAACAGCTGTATAAATCACCAACCAAGTGCAGGCCTTCCATGAACCTCCCAGCCTTAGAACGCACTGTTCATCAGCTCAACAACGGGTCACCCCCGAGCTGGGACTGAGCTCCACCCAAAGGAAAGGAATCCTAGGCTAGGCTGAGGTTACAGGGAAGTCAGCACAGAAATATCTGGAAGGATTCTTCCCAAAGATGCCATCTTACGCCCACTACTACTAGACTCTCATTCCCCACATGCCTATTCCGCCCGGGAGTATACACCTTTACACGCACAGTCCATCGGTGCTAACCTCCCTCTCTGGGTCTCGGCAACGGGCCGGATTAGGAATTCTTAGAGCCCGTAGATGGTGCTGGACACTCTCTGGAAGAAAACCCTTCCCAGCAAACTCTTTCACCTGGAAAGAGTTTGCTCACAGGCCTGACAACCTGTCTCTTCCAACAACACTCACCTCCCTCACCTGGAGAGAGATCATACACCAGCTCAGTCACAACTTTCACTGGCCAGCAAGCCATGCGCGATATAGTTCTGCGTGACCACCACAGTCATCCAGGAATACAGACTCAGGCTTCTCACACAAGCTCAGCAATGGCGGCAAGGTCTCACGGTGTTGATTTCGGGAGCTCGTGACAACAATCCACGCAGGGAAATACACAGACTCACTGGTTCCGAACGGGTAAAGAGTGAACTGGCCTTTTAGACTGACACAATCTTCTCGGCTCTCAGAACAGAGGGCGTACATGGATTTTGTAGAACAAACATAGGCTTTACGGCTTTCAGAGATGAACCAGGGTATTCTTGCAGAGGTCGTACCGGTTCCACCCTCAGAGGTTCGGGTCCGAATGGAGAATATCCCCTCACGCGGTTCATCTCGGCGATTATATTTACATGCACCAGGGATGACACTTGTCACCCTGGGAACTGCATGCGTTCCCACAGTGTGCATCCCCTTTGCACATTCCCCCCCTTGCCAGGAACTTAGGATAAAATAATATGCACATGGCTCTTTTTGGAACTAATATTAAAATATTATTCCAAGCCTAAGCCCCCTAGGCTTAGCCCCTAGGCTCAACACTCAGCCCCTTTTTCCCACCTTCCAGCCCCTAATCTCTTTCCCACTCTGTGGATGCTCAGTCCCCCTTCACTCATTCATCGTGGTCAGTCTGCACCTGGCGGTGTTTATATTTTATTAATGTGATGCATACATATAGATACAAGATCCAGGCCCTTGGCCTTCAACCCTTAGGCTCTCTGGCCTAATCAAATACATAATCCTACTAGCTTATACAAAACTTGTCTCACCAGCCTATAATGCATATTTACAATTTCTTTCAGATCATGGTTTACATAGGGGCTCGGCCTTGGGGACACTACAATCCCCCTCCCCTTATTTTTTCACTGTCCTCAGTGCAACTTTACACAGCATCTGCAAACCTTTCAAAATTTTCAAAAAGATGCAGATACTCTGCCCGCATAACATCTGCATGCTCCCATGTCGCGTCCTCAGGACCGTACCAAGTCCACTAGACCTTTACAAGTTCTATAGCTCGATTTCGGAGCTGTTTGCTTTTCCTGTCCAATATGTGCACAGGATGCACCTGCAGGACACCTTCTGATTCCACTTGAATCACATTCCAATCGATAACATGATTAGCATCAGGTACATATTTCTTAAGTAGTGAAACATGAAATACATTATGTACAGTCATAGATGCAGGTAATGCAAGCATGTATGCAACCAGCCCAATCCTTTCCAGGATCTCAAATGGCCCACAAAATCTTGCTGCCAACTTGGCGCAACTTCCCAGTCTCAGGGAACTCTTGTTAGTTTTCACTTTCAGGAAAACATGGTCGCCCACTTTGAATTCTCTATGGGTTCTGTTACTATCAGTGTAACTTTTCTGCCTGTCCTAGGCAGCTTTCAAATTCTGTTTGATTTTTATCATTTGATCTTCCATCTCTTTGAGTAGTTCAGGTCCAACTACTACCCTGTCAACTGGATTATCCCAACTCACTAGAGTGTTGCACTTTCTTCCATAAAGTGCTTCGAATGGGCTCATCTTCAATGATGCATGATACCCATTGTTGTAGGCGAATTCTACCAAATGCAGGTAGTCTTCCCACCTTGATGTTTTATCCATCACATACATTCTCAGCATGTCTTCGATTAATCTGTTCACTCTCTCTATCTATCCATCAGACTCGGGATGATACGCTGTACTAAAGTTCATATTCGTTCTGAATCCCTTGAACAATCCTTTCCAGAAATTCGAAGTGAATTTTGGGTCCCTATCATACACAATTGTCTTAGGAATTCCATGCAAGCATGCAACTTCTTTTAAAAATATGTCAGCAACATCTGTTGCTCTGTGGGTGGTTTTCAACGGAATAAAATGGGCAACTTTAGTAAGCTTGTCCACCACCAGCATGATTGAATCATGCTGCTTGATTGTTCTGGGCAATCCTGTGATAAAATCCATTGTTACCACATCCCATTTCCACTCAGGAATAGGTAAAGGTTGCAGCAACCCTGCTGGGTGCCTATGTTCAGCCTTAACCTTTTGGCACTTCATACATCTGGCGATGTATTCAACAATTTCTTTCTTTATACCTGGCCAAAAATAATGGCCTTTGACTGCTGCCACAATCTTCTGATATCCAGGATGTCCAACATAAGCCACGTTATGCATCTCTTTTAGAATTTCCAGCTTCAATTCTCAAACATTGGGTACATATACTCTGTTCTTATGTAGAAGTAAACCATCAGTTCCCAAGGTGTAACTTTCCTTGGTTTGTGGTTTCTCATGCTGCTGTAGCTTTGCTACAAGCCTTTTGTACTTCAAATCATTTGCATCTTCAAGAATTCTGTCTTTAATCTCAGTTTTGTACATGCTAATGGTTGTAGCATGTAATTCGTGCACTTTTTTGCTGAGTGCATCAGCCACCTTATTTTCTTTCCCTTTGATATGCTTGATATCAAAGTCATATTCACACAGAAATTCCAGCCATCTAATTTGCCTGGCATTTAAGGTTGGCTGATCAAATAAATATTTCAGACCGTTGTGGTCTGTTCTTAATTCGAATTTCTTGCCCATGAGGTAATGTCTCCATTTCCTCAGGGCGTGGATGATTGCTGCCAGTTCCAAATCATGAGTGGCATAATTCTTTTCATGCTCTTTCAGCTTTCGGGATTCATAACAAATTACAAATCCCTCTTGGCTGAGAACTCCTCCTAGCCCTTCCTTACACGTGTCTGTACACACAATGTAATCCTTATTTGGATCTGCAATCTTTAGGATTGGAGCACTAGTGAGAAGATTCTTCAAGCGCTAGAAGCTGCTCTTGCATTCTTCAGTCCACCAGAACTTCTTCCCCTTCCTTTGCAAGGAAGTGATAGCATGAGCTATCCTTGAAAATTCGGCTATGAACCTCCTATAATAGCCTGCCAGACCCATAAAGGATCTAACTTCTATTACATTCCTTGGCGTTGGCCATTCTTGAATGGCCTGTACCTTCTTAGGATCCAGAGCAATCCCCTCTTCAGAAATAATGTGTCCCAGATAGTGGATCTGATTTTGGTAAAAAGAGCACTTGCTCAATTTTGCGTAAAGCTGGTCTTCTCTCAACACCTGCAACACCATTCTAAGATGTTGTTCGTGTGCTTCCTCTATCTTGGAGTACACCAAGATATCATCCAAGAAAACTATGACAAACTTGTCCAAATAATTTCTGAACACTCCATTCATTAGGCACATAAAGACAGCAGGCGCGTTGGACAGTCCAAACGGCACCACTGTAAACTCATAGTGACTGTACCTTGTTCTAAAGGTGGTCTTGCTGATGTCTTCATCTTTTATCCTCACTTGATGATATCTAGATCGAAGATCTATTTTCAAAAATACTTTCGCATCTTTCAACTGATCAAAAAGATCATCAATCCTTGGCAGAGGATATTTGTTCTTGACAGTGACCTTATTCAACTCTCGAAAGTCAATGCACAACCTCATCGTCCCATCTTTCTTCTTCACAAATAGGAATGGAGCTCCCCACAGTGACACACTGGGGTGAATGTAACCTTTCTTTAGTAGCTCTTCGAGCTGCAGTTGAAACTCTCTCAGCTCTAGTGTGCTCATTCTATAAGGAGCCTTCGAAATTGGAGCTGCTCCAGGCACCAGATTTATAGAAAAATCGATGTCCCTCTTCGGAGGTAGTCTAGGCACCTCTTGAAATACGTCCTTAAATTCTTTGATCACTCTTCCAAATTCGAGACCACATTTTGGAATGCTTCTTCCACCCGGGCTGCAAATAATTGACAGCCTTTCCGGTAACATTTCTTCAGCTGCATAGCTGAGATTTCCCTCACAGCCACGACTCTGGGAATTCCTTGGACTGTTACCTAATTTCCTTCTTCGTCCAGACATGTAAATATCTTGTTGTGACAATCCAGAAGTGCATGGTGCTGGTCCAACCAGTCCATCCCAATTAGGCAATCGTATGAGCCTAAAGGCAGAATGTTCAATTCAGCCTTAGTGCTCATTCCTTTCATGTCCATTGAACAGGACTTAACCAATTCAGTGACCTTCCTTTTGGTTCCTGTGGCCAACTGCACCAACCAAGACTTCTCATGTTTGCTTCTCATTAGATGCAAAATTTCCACCACTCTAGGATCTACATAACTATGGCTGGCCCCTGAATCTATTAAAATAACAAGTGGTCAGTTGTTGATCATACCTTCCACTTCAATCATGTGCAATTGAAATTCTACTTGCTTATTTTCCAGGGCTACGTAGATCCTTGACATTATGCTGCCCATATCCTCCACTGTTTCAGCTTGCTGAACCGTATGTACAGTTCTCGCCTTACCATTTTTATGGGGACAATCTCTGTACTTGTGGTTTCCTTGACAGCCCCAACGCTGAATGGGTGCTTGTCTCTATCTTTGTGGTCTCTCTTCAGTCATTCTTGACTCTCTAAATTATGGTTGTCCCTGAAGATTGTTCCTAAAAAAGGGAGTTATGTTTCCCTTCTGTCTCTATTCTTTCTTAAACTTCTTCTGGTCATCCCAAGCCTTCTGAAAGGTAGGCTTTTCTCATTGTTGTTCGTATAGGCATTTCGCCCTTCTTATGGTTTCTTCCATGGTCTTAGGATCATCATATTGAATCTTGTCACCAATGGAAGGTGGAAATCCACTCAGATACCTTTGAATCTTCAGAGCCTCATCTTTGATGAATGGAACATACTTCAGTAGTTCTAGAAAACTTTGTTCATACTCATCAATGATCATACTACCCAACTTGAGTTCGAAGAACTCCTTCATCTTTCTGTCATAGTATCTTTTAGTTAGGTATTTCTTCTCAAAATACCTCTTAAATTCCTTCCAAGTGACCTCTTTCTCTATGATGTGTTGTACCTGCACAAACTGATCCCACCACATGGATGCTTTTCCTTTCAACTGGTACATTGCAATTCTTCCCTCTACATGCGCAGAATAATTTTGCAGCTAGAAGTATTTCTTCATGCCCAGCAACCAAGTTTCTGCATCTTCCTCCTTCTTATGCTCTCCATCAAATGTTGGAGGTTTAATTTTGTTCATCTCTCCCTTCAATTCCTCCTTTCCAGATTTTCGATGCTTTCTGGTAGGGGATGGGCTCGAACTGCTGTGTTTCTCGCTGTCAGAATGTTTTTGGGAGCGACTATGATGTTGGCTACCACTCCTCGATCTAATTCTTCTCCCATGATTTCTGTGACTCTCAGTCATACCTGAGTATCTTCCCTTCTCAAGTTTCTTCTCTATTCTTTCCAGGCTCTTCAAAAATTTTAAGTTTAGCTCACCCTGCCGATCCCTAATGTTATCACTGAAATTTCGTCCGCACAGGGCGACAAAGAACTCCGCATCGTCAGCACAGAAAAACAGTCATTCATGGCACAAGGATTAACTCCACAGCACATCAAAAGGGCCAAAACTATACAAAGTTGGCTAAAAAGATT
>ML788093.1:626798-640949 GCA_009831015.1 Picea engelmannii
TTTCATTTTTGTTATTATGCTCATGTTTTCTTTTAGTTTTTGCTTAATTCTTGTTAATAGCTTTATTGTTTTCTTTCTAACCTCTTGCATTACAGCTGTCATGACTAGCAGAGCCCAACTAGGCATGTAAGTGCTCACTTTTTTCTCACACATTGACAAAAAGAGCACGAACACCTGACTTTCATGAGCTTTCAACTATCATCTCAATGCTCCTTGGCCTTTCTTTGCAACCCTTCAATGATTTTCATCATGTCTCCTTACTTATCCATCTCCTTTCCGTGCCCATTAGAGTTTGATCCTTCGAATCCTGGGTTAATATCATTTCCTTCCTGTTCGTCTTCCATTTCAGGGATAATTTGTACTCTTCCCCACTCCATACTCGACGTTGATTAACCGGAGTTCTGGCCTTCGTTGAATTCTGCACATGCACTGTGCAATTCAATTCGAATTTGTCACGCCCTTTAAACCTTTACGAACCATCCACAATACTTATAAGCCAGCTCGGACAAAATAAAAGACATTTCAGTTTAAATAATCTTTCTTGAACTGCATGTATTATGTATCTCTCCTATTTTATTTATTTTTTTTATTTATTTTTTTGCATTTTGTGGCAATTTCCAACAGTTCTGGCACTCGTTGGCCTTCTGCAATCTAATGCGTAGATGACTCGGATTTATCGAGCCTTCGTTTCCTGACCACTCCTCATAATTAATAACAATCGATGTTAATAAAGTGTTTCAATTTCACGAATTTTCTGAGCTCTGTTCAACTCTGTGTTTTTCGGGTGTTCGAAACTTCAGTTTCTGATATTTTGGGACTTTCAGGACTTTAAGTTTCAGTACTGAGGACTTTGGGTTTTCAAAACTTCCATCTTCTTGGCATTTCGGGACTTCAAGTTTTGGGGTTTCGGCCCATGAGGCTTTCAAACCTGCTTTGTTCTCCAAACCCTGACTTCCGAAATTCCGACTCACTCTGCCCTACGGGTCCACAGCACAGCTTTCGCCCACTACCATGGTGGCATGTGGAAATTTCATGAGGGTCCACGTCGCTTTCAACGACGTCATCGGTTCCCACCTTTCTCACTTCTCTTCTCATCTCCACTGGAACATGGTACATTTCCATGTGTCCACATTCATTCCTAGAAAAATCCGACGATCAGATCTTTCTCAGATCTACGACGCAGATCCTTTCGAGGTTTTGGGCTTCCAAATGCTGATGTGCTCTAACTCCCATTAGCCCTCCAGGCTAGACTCAGGGATCACATGACCTTCCCTTACACAACCACAGTCATACCTCCTATTGGGGTTTCGGACTTCCCAATGTCCAAATGCACATGTCCTCAGGATTCGCGATTCTCTGAATCCCGACGCGCCCTTCACATGTTAGCCCTCCTGGCTTAGCTCCTGGTCCACGTGACCTCTACCCCGTGACTGTAGTCAAACCTCTCGTCGGGGTTTTAGACTTCGCGAATCCAAAGTGCATAAACACCTTGTTACCAGGATTCCCGATATCCTGATGACCCAACACCAATAGACGACTCCCTTGTCGGGATTTTTTTTCCCGATCACTATGATGGCTGCCACTTGTCCACATCATCGACTCCTCCGTGGCCCCACGCTATTTCCTTAGCCTGTCGGGATATCGTGTTTCACGATTTCAAGTTGCAATATTATCCTGTCCTTAGGATCTCCGATACTCTGATTTCCGACTCTCTTCAGATTTTTGACATGCGTCCCAAATGATGGACAGTTTAGGTCAACCCTCGAGTTTCGCTACTTTACAAAACCATGAACCTTCACTTACCAGAACTCCGATGACCACATTCCTGATCTGGATGACTATGCAACACGTGCCCTCCGTCTTTCGGATGGTCTGGATCTAATTCGGAACTTTCGTCCCTAGTCTCTGAGGTTTAACCTTCGGATATCTCCCGACAGATCCTATGGCTGACGGATTTTCCAGACAAGATTTGACAGATCAGACGGTTCCTAACCAATTCAAAATTTCGCATATCGTTATTTCCACATTTCCTATGTATTTCAAAAAGGAATTTTAATTCCTACACACATGTTTCCAAATCCGACAGTCACGAGGGCTCACCTTCCCTCCTGAACAGATACTAAGGTTCTAACACCATTGGTGTAGAGACCTGTCTCCCCGTGGCCATAGACCACACCAGCTGCGGTTTCACTACACCGTTAAACCTCCTGGGCTCATAAGCACAGTCGAGCAACTACTTGACACTCTAGAACAAAACAAGGTCCAAATATTGGCCACTCTAGACTAATTTTCTCTTCACATTCTCAGTCCAAAGACCGCTCCACTGGCCCATCTAGGCTCAGTGTCGTAACCTTGGCTATGATACCAATTTGTAGTGTACCCTTTTTCACAGTTCGGAGCTTACTCGCGCTCTGTTACCAATTTGTAATGTACCTTTTTTAAGAACCAAGAGGTTTAAGGCGCTCTTATAACAATCTATACACACTTTTTTTAATAACGAACACAGTCCAGTATAACCACATGGATTCAAGCAAGTATATACATTTAATTCTCAGAATAAACATATCTCGTTACTGCTATAATTAAGCATTCCATAGAATTTAACAAGAATTCATTTACACAACAGAAAACATGATACATAAACAACACAGTCATTCATAACATGATCAAAGCATAATTCAAATACTTATCTTTTAACAGCTGTAGAAATCACCGACCAAGTGCAGGCCTTCCACGAACCTCCCATCCTTAAACCGCACTGTTCATCATCTCAACAGTGGGTCACCCCCGAGCTGGGACTGAGCTCCACCCCAAGGAAAGGAATCCTAGGCTAGGTTGAGGTTACAGGGAAGTCAGCACAGAAATATCTGGAAGGATTCTTCCCAAAGATGCCATCTTACGCCCACTACTACTAGACTCTCATTCCCCACATGCATGTTCCGCCCGGGAGTATACACCTTCACACGCACAATCCATCAGTGCTAACCTCCCTCTCTGGGTCTCGGCAATAGGTCAGATCAGGAAGTCTCAAATCCCATAGCTAGTGCTGGACACTCTCTGGAAGAAAACCCTTCCCAACAAACTCTTTCACCTAGAAAGAGTTTGCTCACAGGCCTGACAACCTATCGCTTCCAACAACAGTCATCTCCATCACCTGAAGAGAGACCATACACCAGCTCAGTCACAACTTTCACTATCCAACAAGCCACGCGCGATACAGTTCTACGTGACCACCACAATCATCCAGGAATACAGACTCGGGCTTCTCATAGAAGCTCAGCAATGGCAGCAAGGTCTCATGGTGTTGATTCCAAGATCGGGTGACAACAATCTACGTAGGGAAATACACAGACTCCCTGGTTTTGAACGGGTAAAGAGTGAACTGGCCTTTTAGACGGACACAATCTTCTCAGCTCTCAGAATAGAGGGCGTACACGAATTTTGCAGAACAAACATAGGCTTTACGGCTTTCAGAGATGAACCAGGGTATTCTTGCAAAGGTCGTACCGGTTCCACCCTCAGAGGTTCGGGTCCGAATGGAGAAGATCCCCTCACGCGGTTCATCTCGGTGATTATATTTGCATGCACCAGGGATGACACTTGTCACCCTGGGAACTACATGCGTTCCCACAATGTGCATCCCCTTTGCACGTTCCCCCCCTTGCCAGGAACTTAGGATAAAATAATATGCACATGGATGTTTTTGGAACTAATATTAAAATATTATTCCATGCCTAATCCCCCTAGGCTTAGCCCCTAGGCTCAACATTCAGCCCCTTTTTCCCACCTTCCAGCCCCTAATCCCTTGCCCACTCTGTGGACGCTCATTCCCCCTTCACTCATTCATCGTGGTCGGTCTGCACCTGGCGGTGTTTATATTTTATTAATGTGTTGCATACATATAGATACAAGATCCAGGCCCTTGGCCTTCAACCCTTAGGCTCTCTGGCCTAATCAAATACATAATCCTACTGGCTTATACAAAACTTGTCTCACCAGCCTATAACGCATATTTACAATTTCTTTCAGAACATGGTTTACATAGGGGCTCGACCTTGGGGACACTACAATCCCCCTCCCCTTATTTTTTCACTGTCCTCAGTGCAACTTTACACAGCATCGAATTTATTGCCCATGAGGTAATGTCTCCATTTCCTCAGGGTGTGGACGATTGCTGCCAGTTCCAAATCATGAGTGGCATAATTCTTTTCATGCTCTTTCATCTTTTGGGATTCATAACAAATTACAAATCCCTCCTAGCTGAGAACTCCTCCCATCCCTTCCTTACACACGTCTGTGCACACTATGTAATCCTTATTTGGATCTACAATATTTAGGATTGGAGCACTAGTGAGTAGCTTCTTCAAGCGCTGGAAGCTGCTCTCGCATTCTTCAGTCCACTGGAACTTCTTCCCCTTCCTTTGCAAGGAAGTGATAGCATGAGCTATCCTTGAAAATCTGGCTATGAACCTCCTATAATAGCCTGCCAGACCCATAAAGGATCTAACTTCTGTTACATTCCTTGGCGCTGGCCATTCTTGAATGGCCTGTACCTTCTCAGGATCCACATCAATCCCCTCTTCAAAAATAATGTGTCCCAGATAGTGGATCTACTTTTGGTAAAAAGAGCACTTGCTCAATTTTGCGTAAAGCTAGTGTTCTCTCAACACCTGCAGCACCATTCTAAGATGTTGTTCGTGTTCTTCCTCTGTCTTGGATTACACCAAGATATCATCCAAGAAAACTATGACAAACTTGTCCAAATAATTTCTGAACACTCCATTCATTAGGCACATAAAGACAGCAGGCACATTGGATAGTCCAAATGGCACCACTGTAAACTCATAGTGACTGTACCTTGTTCTAAATGCGGTCTTGCTAATGTCTTCATATTTTATCCTCACTTGATGATATCCAGATCGAAGATCTATTTTCGAAAATACTTTTGCATCTTTCAACTAATCAAAAAGATCATCAATCCTTGGCAGAGGATATTTGTTCTTGACAGTGACCTTATTCAACTGCTGAAAGTCAATGCACAGCCTCATCGTCACATCTTTCTTCTTCACAAATAGGACTGGAGCTCCCCATGGTGACACACTGAGGAGAATGTAACCTTTCTTTAGTATCTCTTCGAGCTACAGTTGCAACTCTTTTAGCTCTGGTGTGCTCATTCTATAAGGAGCCTTCGAAATCGGAGCTACTCCAGGCACCAGATTTATAGAAAAATCGATGTCCCTCTTCGGAGGTAGTCTAGGCACCTCCTGAAATACTTCCTTAAATTCTTTGAGCACTTTGTGGTCTTCCAAATTCGAGACCACATTTTGGAATGCTTCTTCCACCCGGGCTGCAAATAATTGACAGCCTTTCCGGTAACATTTCTTCAGCTACATAGCTGAGATTTCCCTCACAGCCATAGCTTTGGGAATTCCTTGGACTGTTACCTGATTTCCTTCTTCGTCCATACATGTAAATCTCTTGTTGCGGAAATCCAGAAGGGCATGGTGCTGGTCCAACCAGTCCATCCCAATTAGGAAATCGTATGAGCCTAAAGGCAGAATGTTCAATTCAGCCTTAGTGCTCATTCCTTTCATGTCCACTGAACATGACTTAACCAATTCAGTGACCTTCCTTTTGGTTCCTGTGGCCAACTGCACCAACCAAGACTTCTCATGTTTGATTCTCATTAGATGCAAACTTTCCACCACTCTAGGATCTACATAACTATGGCTAGCCCCTAAATCTATTAAAATAACAAGTTGTTGGTTGTTGATCATACCTTCCACTTCAATCATGTGCAATTGAAATTCTACTTGCTTATTGTCCAGGGCTGCATAGATCCTCGGCATTCTACTGCCCATATCCTCCACTGTTTCATCTTGCTGAACCGTATGTACAATTCTCACCTTACCATTTTTATGGGGACAATCTCTGTAATTGTGGTTTCCTTGACAGCCCCAACACTGAATGGGCGCATGTCTCTGTCTTTGTGGTCTCTCTTCAGTCATTCTCGACTCTCTAAACGATGGCTATCCCTGAAGATTGTTCCTGAAAATGGGAGTTATGTTTCCCTTCTGTCTCTGTTCTTTCTTAAAATTCTTCCGGTCATCCCAAGCCTTCCGAAAGGTAGGCTTTTCTCTTTATTGTTTGTATAGGCATTTCACCCTTCTTATGGTTTCTTCCATGGTCTTAGGATCATCATATTGAATCTTGTCACCAATGGAAGGTGGCAATCCACTCAGATACCTCTGAATCTTCACAGCCTCATCTTTGATGAATGGAACATACTTCAGTAGTTCCAGAAAACTTCGTTCATACTGCCCAACTTGAGTTCGAAGAACTCCTTCATCTTTCTGTCATAGTATCTTTTAGTTAGGTATTTCTTCTCAAAATACCTCTTAAATTCCTTCCAAGTGACCTCTTTCTCTCTAATGTATTGTACCTGCACAAACTGATCCCACCACATGGATGCTTTTCCTTTCAACTGGTACATTGCAATTCTTCCCTCTACATGGGCAGAATAATTCTGTAGCTGGAAGTATTTCTTCATGCCCAGCAACCAAGTTTCTGCATCTTCCTCCTTCTTATGCTCTCCATCAAATGTTGGAGGTTTAATTTTGTTCATCTCTCCCTTCAACTCCTCCTTTCCAGATTTTTGATGCTTTCTGGTAGGAGATGGGCTTGAAATGCTGTGTGTCTCGCTGTCAGAATGTTTTTGGGAGTGACTATGATGTTGGCTACCACTCCTCGATCTCTTCTCCCATGATTTCTGTGACTCTCAGTCGTACCTGAGTCTCTTCCCTTCTCAAGTTTCTTCTCTATTCTCTCCAGGCTCTTCAAAAATTTTAAGTTTAGCTCACCCTACCGATCCCTGACTTTCATGAGCTTTCGGCTATCAGCTTGACGCTCCTTGGCCTCTCTTTGCAACCCTTCAATGATTTTCATCATATCTCCTTCCTTATCCATCTCCTTTCCATGGCCATTAGAGTTTGATCCTTCGACTCCTAGGTTAATATCCTTTCCTTCCTGTTCGTCTTCCATTTCAGGGATAATTTGTACTCTTCCCCACTCCATACTCGGCGTTGATTAACCGGAGTTCTGGCCTTTGTTGAATTCTGCACACGCACTGTGCAATTCAATTCAAATTTGTCAGGCCCTTTAAACCTTTACGAACCATCCACGATACTTATAAGCCATCTTGGACAAAATAAAATACATTTCATTTTAAATAATTTTTCTTGAACTGGATGTATTATGTATCTCTTCTATTTTTTTATTTTTTTTTGTTTGTATTTTGCAGCAATTTCCAATAGTTATGGCACTCATCAGCCTTCTGCAATCTATTGCACTGGTGACTCGGATTTATCGAGCCTTCGTTTCCTAACCACTCCTCATAATTCATAACAATCGATGTTAATAAAGTGTTTCAATTTCACGAATTGTCTGAGCTTTGTTCAGCTCTGTGTTTTTCGGGTGTTCGAAACTTCAGTTTCTGATATTTTGGGACTTTCGGGACCTTAAGATTCAGTACCGAGGACTTCGGGTTTTCGTGACTTCCATCTTCTCAGCATTTCAGGACTTCAAGTTTCAGGGTTTCGACCCACGAGGCTTTCAAACCCGCTTTGTTCTCCAAACCCTGACTTCCGAAATTCCAAGTCACTCTGCCCTACGGGTCCACAGCAAAGATTTCACCCACTACCACAGTGGCATGTGGCAAGTTCATAAAAGTCCACGTCACTTTCAGCGACGTCATCGAGTCCCACCTTTCTCGCTTCTCTTCTCGTCCCCACTGGCACATGGTACATTTCCATGTGTCCACATTCATTCCTAGAAAAATCCGACGGTCAGATCTTCCTCAGATCTATGAAACAGATCCTTTTGAGGTTTTGGGCTTCCAAACGCTGATGCGCTCTAAATCCCGTTAGCCCTCCAGGCTAGACTCAGGGCTGACATGACCTCCCCTTACATGACCACAGTCATACCTCCTATCGGGGTTTAGGACTTCCCAATGTCCAAATGCACATGTCCTCAGGATTCGCGATTCTTCGAATCCCGACGCGCCCTTCACACGTTAGCCCTCCTGGCTTAGCTCTTGGTCCACGTGACCTCTACCCTGTGATCGTAGTCAAACCTCTCATCGGGGTTTTGGAATTCGTGAATCCAAAGTGCATAAACACCTTGTTACCAGGATTCCCGATATCCCGATGACCCAATACCGATAGACGACTCCCTTGTCGGGATTTTTTTTCCCGATGACTATGATGGATGCCACTTGTCCACATCACCGACTCCGCTGTGGCCCCACGCTATTTCCTTATCCTATCGGGATATCGCGTTTTGCGATTTCAAGTTGCAAGATTATCCTGTCCTCAGGATTTCCGATACACCGATTTTTGACTCTATTCGGATTTCTGACACGTGTCCCAAATGATGGATGGTTTAGGTCAACCCTTGAGTTTCGCTACTTTACAAAACCATGAACCTTCACTTACCAGAACTCCGATGACCACATTATCGATCTGGATGACTACGCGACACGTTCCCTCCATATTTCGGATGCTTTGGATCTAATTCGGAACTTTTGCCCCTAGTCTCCAAGGTTTAACCTTCGGACGTCTCCCGACAGATCCTACGGCTGACGGGTTTTCCAGCCGAGATCTGATGGCTCAGACGGTTCCTAACCAATTCAGAATTTCGCATATCGCGATTTCCACATTTCCTATGTATTTCAAAAAGGAATTTTGATTCCTACGCACATTTTTCCAAATCCGACGGTCACGAGGGCTCTCCTTCCCTCCCAAATAGATACTAAGGTTCTAACACCATTGGTGTAGAGACCTGTCTCCCCGTGGCCATAGACAACACCAGCTGCGGTTTCACTACACCGCTAAACCTCCTAGGCTCGTCAACGCAGTCGAGAAACTACTTGACACTCTGGAACAAACCAAGGTTCGAAATTGGCCACTCCAGACTCAAATTCTCTTCACATTCTCAGTCCAAAGATCGCTCCACTGGCCCATCTAGGCTCAGTGTCGTAACCTTGGCTCTGATACCAATTTGTAGTGTACCCTTTTCACAGTTCAGAGCTTACTCGCGCTTTGATACCAATTTGTAATGTACCTTTTTGAAGAACCAAGAGGTTTAACGCACTCTTGTAACAATATATACACACTTTTTTTAATAATGAACACAGTCCAGTATAACCACATGCATTTAAGAAAGTATATACATTTAATTCTCAGAATAAACATATCTCGTTACTGCTATAATTAAACATTCCATAGCATTTAACAAGAATTCATTTACACAGCGGAAAACATGATACATAAACAACACAGTCATGCATAACATGATCAAAGCATAACTCAAATACTTATCTTTTAACAGCTATAGAAATCACCGACCAAGTGCAGGCCTTCCACAAACCTCCCATCCTTAGACCGCACTGTTCATCAGCTCAACAGTGGGTCACCCCTGAGGTGGGACTGAGCTCCACCCCAAGGCAAGGAATCCTAGGCTAGGTTGAGGTTACAGGGAAGTCAGTACAGAAATATCTAGAAGGAATCTTCCCAAAGATGCCATCTTACGCCCTGTTTCAGGATAAATTCATGAGTGCGGACACAGACCAATCTCCCTAGATCCACCTGGATCTAGAACAAAACAGGACAGAATAATACACTTTCCCTAGACTTAACCTATTGAATGAACTAAGAAGTAAGGATTGTGGACATACCTTATGAACGCTTTCCTTATCTCTGTTTTTCCAAGCTTCGCTCCAATTCTCTTGCACCGTTCAGATCACACCAGCACAAACCAATCGGAGTAAAGGCAGATTAATGTATTCAATGGCTAGTCTATACATATGATCAAGGAATTATGTAATAAAGTGACATTATCTTTATGGGAAAGGGACATATTACTGTATTGAATTAATTGAAAGTGAAACTTACAACCTGAGCCTTGATGTCGTAGGTCTCCTTTCAATGGCTCCTAGCTCTGACACACACACTTGCTCATGCATGAAGAAAATCAACCACATATGATGACCTTGCTATTGTCTCTTGCTGCTGTAGCATTAGTCCTCCATACAGTCTTGCACTAATTCTCCAATCAATCTCTTGCTAATTTTCTTCTAACCTTTTCCATGAGCAATCCCCTCAATATATATGAGAAGATTGATTAGTTACTTGGATAGGGAATGATCCCAAGATATCTGGAAAGTCAGTACTTTGCCAACCATTTGAAAGCCAACTCATCCTTCTAGAAGATTCCTTCTAGAAGGATCGAGAACTTATCCTTTTCCTCCTTTAAGAACATGTTCACACCCTAACCATGAGTACAGTGCAAGAAGTTTGCACCCCAGCTGAATTCAGCCTGCGAGAATGAAGTATTATCGTAGGAGAGTATATATGCAGCCTGCGAACTATCTTTAAAATATGATTTCTGGAAGCTGACAAGTGTAACCTTTCTCAGGAAAATGTTCTTAGTGAAGAGCTTGATATTCCATCATCATGACATTATCATGACATCATCTTAATGACCAAAATTGTGGATAACAGAATGCCCCCCAAAGTCTGAGAGTGGAACCAGTGACAGTCGATAGACTTTGTAAGCTGCATGTGTGTGTCAAGAACCAAAAGCACATCTAATCAGAGACCTGCAAACATCCAAGCATCAACAGTATATCCTGTATATCAATTTCTGAGGTAGGCATTCCCATATTCAGATCATATAATGATGACATCATAAACAAAGGTGATGGCCACCAATCATACACTGTGGATCCATGCAGTCAAAATATAGCACAACCACCTGAATACACTGTGGATCTATGCGACAATTTTTTTTAATCAAGATGACATAGCCACGAAACATACACAGTGGATCTATTTGTCGTAAATAATACATACTCCATCGCAACCTGGATCTCGAAGACAAAATCCAGGGTCTTCAATCTCATCGCCCAAAGTATGATTCTAACCATGTGATTACATGTGTCGAAGTTGAACATGGTAGAAACCACTTGATTACCAGTCATTGATGTATACCATTAACAAGTGTGAGGGAAATCACCATTGATGTCAATGACTCCCAAGGTACTATAGTACAATCCATCGACTGTGAATAAATGAGTTGATGTTGAACACTCGACGGAATCTTTCGATCATAGGTCAATGATGTTAACCCACTGTCGAAAATGAGAAACTTGCCATTGAGGCATGCAAGCTTCAAGGTACTGAATAATTTCTAAGTCTTGATTCCGGATAATGTGCTAAAGTCGACAGAACAAGACTCGTCACAGGAGAGCCTTGATGTATCCCCCATCAGTGACACGAAATGAGTAACCGAGTTTGAAAGTGAAACAGAGTATGTGGCAATTGGACTTTGGAAATAGGGAAGGCCGACACAAAGTGAAAGGATAATTGCATATGGATGACTCAATAGAGGTTTGGACTGCTCTTGAACATATGAGTGACATGACCAATGATTTGGCAGCATTGACTCAAAGACAACACATGGAAAGACCTTGTTATAAAATCGAATGAGAGACAAATGGATTTCCCAAACCGGCTTCAAATGATGAACAGGGGGTGTCATGTTCAAGAGAGACACTTACTGCCAATTAACACAAAGATGAAACATATCCCTTTCCCAAATTTTTCCCCCACCATTTCTGGCAAGTACCTCTTTATTTTTACGCAAGCTTGAAGAGAATCACATATACTTGTTGATATAAGCTCATCCTTCGGATGAGTCCCTCGGAGTATTTTTAACGAACCCTAGGAAGGAGTGGTTTGGTCCCATCACGGGTCTGTCAATGTTTGTTTAACGAGTTCAGAGATAGTAAACTCGAAGGTTTTTCAAGATCATAGAGTTTGGAAAAACACTTAAAAGAGAACTCTCTCAGTTCCTTTTTCGTACAATAGTCCAACGAGACCGAAAAAAGGGTTAAACTATCGCTCGAAGGATGCGTAACTTTAAACACTTTAACAAGTGTGAAAATAGCAAGATCGCTCGACAATCTTTTCATATTTAGGGAGTCGTGAAAAGAGCTTAAAGTTAGCTCCAGGAGGGTTCCTTTTTCGTGTAACCACATCGAGCCCGGAAAAGAGATAAAACAACGCTCGATCACGTTCTAAGTTTTTCACAAGTGCAAGAACGGATAAAAGGCACTTGAGGTTTTAGATCAAAACCATAGGAAACAAACAAAAACACATCATATTGAAAAAGTTTTTTGTCCATAATCATCTGCAATGGGTACCTGCAAGTCATGTTACTCACTTCCGTATTAGTAATTAGGGTAAAATAGTGAATAAACATAAAAAACCCACTTTTAACATGGTAAAAAGTAAATAAAACAAATTTGCTATTCATTTTACCATATTGTTTTACCCATTTACCATTTGTGTGCAAAAAACCTCCATTTTACCTCCGATTTTCATCATCGATTTTCGGGAGCTTCGGGCCATCATTCTTCGAGCCGTTTGCGGTGTTTTGGTAAGTTTTCAAATCTCTATCTTTTCATGGTTTCAATTCATGATTTTATTGGATAAATTTCAAGTTTTGAGTTAGTTTTTGAAACCCTATGCGTGAAGGAGGATTCTCGCAGGCTGCCCATACGGGGCCTGCGAGAAGTCCTCATTCTCGCAGGTGGGCTTGAGCTACAGTGTGAGAAGTTCGCACTGTGTGCTATAAGCCACTTGAGAACAGCGCAGAGCCCAATTTTTTTTTAAATTTTTAGCCAATAAAAAAGGTTTATTCCATGAATGAGAGTTTTAATCATCTTCCTATGTTCCCTATGCAGGTTTATAACCATCACAATGGTGCTTGAATGGAGAGAAAGGGAACACGAGGATGATAATGCAACTGCCGAAAATCACCCTCCGACTCTTGCCACTTTAAGAGATTGTGGTCTCTTGAAGTGTTTCCGCATACCGGGCATGAGAGCCCAAGTTCGATTGCTAGAACACTTGGTCCGGATGTGGGATCCAGATCAGCAGGTTTTTAATGTCAGAGCTCACACTTTGACGATCGACATTGAGGATATCTATTTCCTGACTGGGCTATCCAGGCGAGGTTCTTACGTCAGTTTGAATGGTAGTCGCAGGGTTGGTCTGAAAATGAGTGATTATTGCCGAGAGTATTGCATGCCAAAGGCTGAAAGATAAAAAGGAAAAGTGGCCATTTGGGGAGTGACTGATATAACTCTCTGTACCATTCTCTTCACTATCGCTCGGATGGTAGGAAGTGCTGCCCCACATATGGGTCTGCAGAGCTATTTTCAATATGCCCTCGAGTGTCTTGAGCCCCGGGTCTTCAACTGGGCTGACGCAGTGTTACGCAACCTCAAGAAACAACTGACCAAAAGTAGGCATGGAGATCTAAAGTAGTTTGGTTATGGATCATTACTAGTGTCCTTCTTCTATGAGAGGGTCCCAGTGTATAGGCTTCAGGCTGATTGGCACTTTCCGGGTCCCAGGGATCCATGGATGTTATGATGGTGCCAACTCATGGATAGACATGTGGCAGGACCGATCGTCAGGTATGATGATCGCTTCTTCGACTAGCTTCAAGGCCAGGTTCTGATGATCGAGGATTATGCATATGCTGGCTTGGACTTTCGCAGCGATCCTGATCTGGCACTTCCTGAAGATGCACAGTGGGGAGATATTGGTAAGAAGTACACCAATTTTAATTTTTTAAATGTTTTTGTATTTTTAACATATTTAAATGTTTTTGTGTTATAGTTGTATCCAAAGACTAACACAAAATTTGTATTGACAACACAGACGTCGGGGCATATAGACCTGCTGGTAGTTCTCCTGTCCAGCATCGAGGAGAGGCAACAGTAGCCATTCCATAGTATGCCGAGGACTACCTGACAGTGGAACAAAACCTAGAGGGTTTGATGGCTGATGTTCCAGATATGGCTCTGGAGGATATTCCACAACGCGATCAGCGTCACACCGTGGGAGTCTCTGCCTCTATGGGTCACTTGCTCCGCAGAGTGGCCAGGACATTAGTGTGCTATCGTGAACATCATTGATGTCATGATATTGTTATGTAGAATCCATGAGCTTCCATTTTGATATTTTGGTCTTTGGACACATTTTGTAAAAAACAAACTTTGATCGTTATATATATATATAT
>ML788093.1:648873-675607 GCA_009831015.1 Picea engelmannii
CAAAAGTCCTAGACATCCAAAAACCTAACCCTAGGAGATGAAGCGCCAAAAGTCATGTGGGCCCCGTTTGGGTAAGTTGGTGCATCAACTTCCCGGGGTCGTAACTTTTGCATACGATCTCCATTTTAGGCATATGATAGCTCATTGGAAAGATATATCCGAGGACTACAACATTTTTGACAAAATTCCATGACGGAATTTTGCAACCGCAACATACCCCAAAAAACGTCGTTTAGGGCCTCAAAACGACTCCAGAAGTTCAGGACCCGAAAAACTGCTAAAAATAGTAAATTGCCAAAATGTCAGAAAACTGTTTTGAGCCAGTTGGAAAAGGTGGGTGGCCACCGATATCCATCTGGATCATCCCCCCAGCAATTGACGAGTCAATATATGTTGCATGGGGTTACAGTGTGAAATCACCGTAGTTTTCCTGGCAAGAATATAATGACGAAAACGTTGAACTGCTTGAACAGTAGCCAAGGCCAGCTTTTCAACATGTTGGTATTTAATTTCCATGGAAGTTAAACTTCGACTCAGGTAATATATAACATGCTCATCGCGGGCATCATCCTCTTGAACGAGAACCATGCCGATAGTATACTCGGACGCAGCTAAATAAAGAAAGTAATCTCGACTATAATCCGGAGGGAAGAGAAGAGGAGATTTGGTGAGGGATAACTTGAAGGCTTTGAAAGCATCGTTAGCAGTTTTATCCCAGACAAACTCGGAACCTTTCTTTAGAAGGTGTGTAAAACCCCGAGTAATCTCAGCATAATTCAGGATGAAGCAACGAAGAAAGTTTGCTTTCCCCTGCAAACTTTGGAACTGGCGTAAAGAAGAAGGAGGAGGGAGATTGAGAATCGCCTCGACCTTGATAGGATCTACCCAGATCCCATGGTGTGAAACAATAAAACTGAGGAGACGACCAGATTCTATGCAAAAGACACCTTTATGAGGATTCAGGCGAATGCGATAGAATCGACAACGAAGGAAAATCACTCGGAGATGATTAGGGTGATCAACACGATGCAAAGAGTGAGCCGACAAATCGTCCAAATAAGGTTGAACAATATGCTTAATATCATGAAATGCGTAAGACATAGCACGTTGGAATGTAGCACCTGCGTTCTTTAGACCGAAAGGAAGTTTACGATAGGCGAAAGTACCCCAAGGACAAATAAAATCCGTTTTGTGTTGGTCCTCAGGAGCAATATTGATTTGATTATAGCCGAAAAATCCATCCATGAGGGAAAAGATTTCGCTGCCGGCACAGTCGTCGACGATCTGGTCAACGAAAGGGGTTGGAAAATTGTCTTTTGGACAAGCTTTGTTGATATCCCGATAATCAACACAAACACGTATACTACCACCCTTTTTATCAATCGGTACTGGGTTAGAAACCCATTCTGTCAATGCCAGTGGATAAATAAAACCGGCTTTAAGAAGTTTTTCAACTTCAAGTTTAATGGCTGCGGCTTTACGTGGATGGACAGGACGTAGGCACTGCCGGATTGGTTTGGCTCCGGGGTATGTCTTAATTTCATGGACCACAATAGCAGGGTCGATACCCGACATCTCCTCGTAACTCCATGCAAAGATATCACAAAATTCTTTAAACAAGGAAGTGTAAGTGACAATTTCTTCGGGAGAACATGAAGCTCCAATATGAACGTTCTCGATGATTCCAGGTTTCACTGAAATATCTATCGGTATTGTGGGCAAAATTTTACTAAGGTTTCCTTCCGCAAGCACATCTCGTGTATATTGGGAAACCGTGGATATAACAACAACAGTCGATGGAGTCGAAATCCGTTGATAATTCTCAAGAGTTTGTTGTTCCAGAAACAAGATGGAACGATGATGCCCATCATCCCAAGGGGTGTCTTCCATGACAGACATGATCATCTCGTCAATGGGAAAAATGACTCGGAAAGGATCAGGAGACAACTCATCAAAAGAATCAGTAGGAGGGGTTGCCGATTGAATAGCTTGGTAATCGGACTCAATCGGACTCAGCGGCATAACGTTGCCGAAACGAACATGATCTCCAGGATCAGGTACTATCCAAGGGTCAGTAGACACTGGAAGTTCACGAGGCACAGTAGAGATCATATTAATAGATGCAACTGACGGGTGTGGAATATCGGGTGGTGTTGGTATGGGGAAAGTACCCATTAACAATGAATCTTTTAAAATACCGACTCCAAAATTCTCATAACCCGTTGGGGTTTTAGCTATGAACGACACGTTGCCCATACGAGTATCGACATTAAATAAGGAAAGCTGATCAACCATAACCACTTTTCCTTGGTGAGGAAATCATACAACACGGAACAAGGTTGACACAACACCACGCATGGAATTGACCCAACTACGTCCAAGTAAAATATTATAGTCCAATGGAGTATCGAAAACTTCCACTTCAACCTGGATGGTCTTACCTTCCAAAGTGACAGGCAACAACGAAAGAATGTTGTATGGCTTAAAACCAGAGCCATTAAAGGCTCGCAAAGTGTTTTGTGATTCCTGTAACGAGGGAGAGCCAATGGCCTTCCAACAAGTAAAATACATTACGCACGTAGAGGCACCCTCATCAATAACTGTCCGACAAATGCTCTTGTCGGAAACAACAACTTGTATTTGAAATGCAAGTTGTGGGGGTAACCTTGGAAAATGGTCGTCCAAATCAAAGACTATCAAATTTGTATCCGTGGGATCAATTCCACCTATTGCTTTCAACAGAGACCTTCGCTGTGCAGGACAGGACTGAAGAACTTCAAGGGCAGACATCGTTGAAGGTGCTTGTGCTAGATCTTCTACAATGCTATAGTTCTGAGCCACACGTGCATGTGGATTGAATGTCGATTTCTTAACGACACCTTTCGGGGGTGGTCGTATCACTGTATCAAGGTTTGGTCATTCGAGATGAAGAGGACCGTTTGTGGGTGGATTCGGTGGAGAGGTTGGTACTAGATCAGGAGGTGTATCATCAACCTTCTCTTTAGAAGGAGTATAGTCTTTAGCTCTAGTGGTAAGTGCAATGTTGTCTTTCTTGGAATCACCAGTGCACATCAAAACAAAGGATTGTGTAGAGGTAGAGGGTTGATCATGGATGACCAACGAAGCCTGTTGTTGAGATGGGAAAGGTTGAGACAAGACAGTCGGAGTAGAAGGTTTTGATGTTCCTTGAAGGAACTTAGTAACTTCGGCACGTCTCGGACAATCTTTTGTGTAGTGATCATCACCACAAATAAGGCAAGGATAGCGTGGTTTGTGCTTATCCCGGTCTTCAACAGGAGGAGGTTTGGTTTGCTCATTTGAATTATTGTTTTTACTCTCCTTATTCTTGCCTCTCCCTTTCTTATTTTTGTTCTTACCGGTCAGTGTAGACTGAACAACGTTCACTTCAGAGGTTTTACCGGTGGGAGGAGCAGGAGACAGATCATTTTGAACATTAGAAGGATTGGATTTTGGGGTTGTAGTCGAAATGGAATGTGAGTGGGTATGAGTGGTCCCAATCACACCATCAGCTGCATGTGAAGCAACTGGAGCAGTAGAAGTGCTGGAAGTACCAGGACGGGGTAAATCAGGTAGTAAATCATACAAAGTTCCTGTTTGCGAATAAACAAGATCGAGATATTGAGCACGACTTATAGCCTATTCTTTGGTGACAACACCGCCCATAGAAATATCTTTACCAATTTTGTTTACAAAAGATTTTGTAAACCATTCTGCCAGTAACTGATCGGGAAGTTCAAGTTTAATGAGACGTCGCCGCCTTCTCCACTCATGAATATGATCAGAGATATGAGTGCTCGAACTCTGATTGAAAGAGGTTAAAATCTCAGTCTCTGTATCGTAACGAATCGGTAACTGGTAATGTGTGAGAAAGGCCATTGCAAGGGTGTTGAAATCCAAAAAGAAACCCCGTCGCAATTCAATGTACCACTTCCCAGCCGAACCGGTAAGGGTCCGTTGAAAAAGACGCAGACGAATGGAGTCATCCATGAGTGAATTGGACGAACACCATAAATGAAAATTCATAACATGGTTGTTGGGGTCCTCTCCCGGCTTACCATCAAATTTCGGAATATCCGATGGGAGTTTAGCAGGAATAGCAGGCCATTGGGGAGAGTGACGAATAGGATAATTTAGAATCCTAGTCAAATTGGGCAAATCCAAGGTAGCAAGAAAAGGCAACTGTCGGTTTACTTGTGGGTACTAATGGCTTTGGGGTGGAAGCCCCGTCGGCAGACCAGTAGGAGCATAAGCAGATTGTCCGTAAAGGGAAGTTGCGGGTTGGTTCGGTGGTGGTTGGATAGGGTAGTAGCCCCAAGGATTGTAACCTTGAGTTTGGGTAGGGACCTGAGATTGGGAAGTTTGACCCGATCCCCAAATAGGATTAGTCACACTTGGATATGGTTGGCCTACAGGAGGGACTGTTTCTTGCCCCCCAGCAAGAGATACGTTTTGTAAAAGTTGTTGCCAATATTGGGCCAACTCAGAAGGTATGTTTTGTCCAAAAGGGGATGTTGGTCCCCCTACCGTAGGTATATTTCCACTCGAAAGTTGTGTACCAACTGCAGGTTGCGTGGTAACGACATTTTGTCCGAGAAAAGGAAAAAGAAATGTACTACTCTGTCCACCAATAGGAATGTGCAAGTTTGGTGCCATAGTCGGAATAGTGTTACCAACATTAGGATTGCCATTAGGAAACTGAGGAAGCGTCGGGATGAAACCGGGAATAGGATGCCCAGGAAACTGAGGACCACCTGGAGAACCAACAGGGGTTTGTGGAGGTGTTGGATGAGTAACATTCAACGTAGGATTCAATGCATGGTAACCAGGGGGTAAATTCAGATTAACCTCAGGGGGTTGCTAGGTATTGATAGGTGCAAGAGTAGTTGCAGGAATCTCGGTTTGGACACTTGAAGTAATTGCGAGATGGACCATCTCAGGAGGAAGAACAAAACGATAAGTGGTAGTTGTCGGTGTAGTTTCTGGTTCAGGAGACGCATGAGGGTTGATTTCGTAAACAGGGGTTGACTCAATACCAAACAAGACTCGTCGGAAATTACCCGACCAAAAAGAATCTTGGCCCACTACACCGTGAGAAGGCCCAGCAGTTGATTCAGAGGATGTAACAAGAGTTTCTTCAGAAGGATTTAATCATCCAGCAGGTCGTTCACCACGACGAATGCGATAATCCTCTATAGTATTGGTAATTCGAAAATCAGCAAGAGGATCAGTAGTATCAACTTGTGGAGGTGGTGTAAAAACTTCTGGGACATCACTTATGTCCACGTGTGGTAGAGTAACAAGAGGGATCTCACCCGGACGAGGAGAATCCTCAGGGGTACCTTCAGGTGTTGCTGTGTGCAAAGGTTGGGAAGTTTCTGGATGTTCCAGAGACAAACCTTGCATCCTACATGAACATCGCGGAGGAGCAATTGTAAACAAGTAACAAACTCCCCAATGAAAATCCTATGGCCAACTACGAGAAACAAACAGCACACACTAGTAACAAAAATCTAGAAGCAATCACCAAGCAAACAATACCTTCTAATATCGAAGCTACTAGTTGGTGATGAAATCCAACGTCACAACAACGAGACGAGAAGGGGCGGGGCTAGGGTGGAAAAGTTACGTTGACGACCTGCTTAACAGATTTACGCCCTGGTGCAAGCTCCCACACATAATCGTGGGTATACCCTCCAAGGAGCCCGAGTGAGTTTGATCAACGTCAATTCCAGGTACCGTGAAGACTTTCCCCTCCACAGTCACCTTGGGTAAGTACCTAGAGAGATAGGCCACTAAGTTCACCACAAACAACAGTACTGCCTGGGGAAACATTCGTCAGTCCGATCCACACGCAAGGGCAGGGTATCAAGCCTGAAACCAACTCAAAGGCTTCCACTCATAATTGTGGGTATACCTTGGAGTGATCCCCGTAATATGTGCAATCTCTACACTGATGTCAACAAAGTAGGTTAGTATCTCTACCAACACCAATGCGACCTAATGCTTGACCCTTGTGTTAGAAGGGCTTCCCAGGACAATATGTAGCTAATGGAATTTGACACTCCCTAACTCAAGATACTATTGTGTGTTTTTGAGATTTTGGAGAGTGTGTCTCTCTTCCTACTCCAAAGCACTAGTCTAGCTAAATGTTGGTGTAAAAGAGCCCTAGAAAAGAGTTACTAGATCAATTTTAATATTACGCAATGTTTTTAATGGCTGTTGTTTACTCAAAGGCAATGGAAATGAAACTCATGATGTGTAACTCTGACCCAAATAATGCAAGGATATGATGAAATATAATCGTTTTCATTCGATGAATCCTAGTTATGGGAGAGAGAGAACAATTTCCAAATCAATCTCACTACTACAATGCAAATGCAATGCTCAATTTTCTTTCAGATACCAATGCAAACAATCATGTATCAATGAGCACTTTCTAAATGTCTTTTTCAAAACTTCAATACTCTAAAACTTTGATTTTCAATGTTTTCAACAAAGCAAAAACAAACCTTGAAAGAAAACATGTGGTTCACTTTCCAAGAAGAACTCTGATGACAGAGAAAAGAAAATCAAATCACAAATATCAAATAATCAATGACAACTCATCCAAAACTTTCAATGAAAGTAAGAACAAAAAGCAAACCAAGGAGTTTCTTAATGCAAATGAAAATTTTCCTTTCGAACCAACAATCAAATAAGAAACACCAAACACTTAACTTCCAATCAATCACTAATTCTTAACCAACACGATACATTCAACTCCAGTAATCAGAGAGAAGAAAAATGCCAATAAAGGCTAAGAGATGAAAGTCAAGTTACCAAAGCAAGAAAATCCTAGAAACCCTAGATCAGATTCAGCAAGAAAATGAAAGCAAAAGATATGTAAGCCAATGATCCAATGTGTCAAAAAGAGGTAAATCAACCTTACTGAGCTATTGCAAAATTCAAAACTTGAATCCAAAAATTTCAAAAAATATGTTCGCAGGCTAGTGTGTAACACAGTGCGAGAAACAATGGTTCTCGCAGGCCACTGTGATGCAAAATGAAAACAGTTCGCACTGGAATATATAAGCAAGGTGCGAACCTCAGTGGTTCTCGCAGGATGTCAATGGACACAGTGCGAGAATCCCTGAAACTAATGAAAATTTTGAAAAATCAAGCAAAATCCAAAATGGCTTTTAGACCCAGAAGGTCTCTCAGGGTATCCTGAGGACTCAGACACTGACAAATCAGGAGAAAAAGGCAAATAGAGAAAATGGCCACAGAAAATTCAAAACCATAAAGACAAAAGGGATAATTTCCCCAGTGGAGTCACCAATTTTGTTTCAGGATAAATTCGTGAGTGCGGACACAGACCAATCTCCCTAGATCCACCCGGATCTAGAACAAAACAGGACAGAATAATACACTTTCCCTAGACTTAACCTATTGAATGAACTAAGGATTGTGGACATACCTTATGAACGCTTTCCTTATATCTGTTGTTCCAAGCTTCTCTCCAATGCTCTTGCACCATTCAGATCACACCAGCACAAATCAATCGGAGTAAAGGCAGATTAATGTATTCAATGGCTAGTCTATACATATGATCAAGGAATTATGTAATAAAGTGACATTATCTTTATGGGCAAGGGACATATTACTGTATTGAATTAATTGAAAGTGAAACTTACAACCTGAGCCTTGATGTTGTAGGTCTCCTTTCAATGGCTCCTAGCTCTGACACACACACTTGCTCATGCATGAAGAAAATCAACCACATATGATGACCTTGCTATTGTCTCTTGCTGCTGTAGCATCAGTCCTCCATACAGTCTTGCACTAATTCTCCAATCAATCTCTTGCTAATTTTAGTCTAACCTTTTCCATGAGCAATCCTCTCAATATATAGGAGAATATTGATTAGTTACTTGGATAGGGAATGATCCCAAGATATCTGGAAAGTCAGTACTTTGCCAACCATTCGAAAGCCAACTCATCCTTCTAGAAGATTCCTTCTAGAAGGATCGAGAACTTATCCTTTTCCTCCTTTAAGAACATGTTCACACCCTAACCATGAGTACAGTGCGAGAAGTTCTCACCCTAGCTGAATTCAGCCTGCGAGAATGAAGTATTCTCACAGGAGAGTATATATGCAGCCTGCGAACTATCTTTAAAATATGATTTCTGGAAGCTGACAAGTGTAACCTTTCTCAGGAAAATGTTCTTAGTGAAGAGCTTGATATTCCATCATCATGACATTATCATGACATCATCTTAATGACCAAAATTGTGGATAACATGCCCACTACTACTAGACTCTCATTCTCCACATGCCTGTTCCACCCGGGAGTATACACCTTCACACGCACAATCCATCGGTGCTAACCTCCCTCTCTGCGTCTCGGCAACAGGCCAAATCAGGAAGTCTCAGATCCCATAGCTGGTGCTGGACACTCTCTGGAAAAAAACCATTCCCAGCAAACTCTTTCACCTAGAAAGAGTTTGTTCATAGGCCTGACAACCTGTCTCTTCCAACAATAGTCACCTCCCTCACCTGGAGAGAGATCATACACTAGCTCAGTCACAAATTTCACTGGCCAGAAAGCCATGCACGATACAGTTCTGCATGACCACCATAGTCATCCGGGAATATAGACTCGGGCTTCTCACACAAGCTCAGCAATGGTGGCAAGGTCTCACAGTGTTGATTCCGGGAGCGTGTGACAACAATCCACGCAGGGAAATACATAGACTCCCTAGTTCCGAATGGGTAAAGAGTGAACTGGCCTTTTAGATGGACACAATCTTTTCGTCTCTCAGAACAGAGGGTGTACATGGATTTTGCAGAACAAACACAGGCTTTACGGCTTTCAGAGATGAACCAGGGTATTCTTGCAGAGGTCATACCGGTTCCACCCTCAGAGGTTTGGGTCTGAATGGATAAGATCCCCTCATGTGGTTCATCTCGATGATTATATTTGCATGCACCAGGGATGACACTTGTCACCCTGGGAACTGCATGCGTTCCCAAAGCGTGCATCCCCTTTTCACGTTCCCCCCCTTGCCAGGAACTTAGGATAAAATAATATGCACATGGCTCTTTTTGGAACTAATATTAAAATATTATTCCAGGCCTAAGCCCCCTAGGCTTAGCCCCTAGGCTCAACACTCAGCCCCTTTTTCCCACCTTCTAGCCCCTAATCCTTTTCCCACTCTGCACCTGGCAGTGTTTATATTTTATTAATGTGCTGCATACATATAGATACAATATCCAGGCCCTTGGCCTTCAACCCTTAGGCTCTCTGGCCTAATCAAATACATAATCCTACCGGCTTATACAAAACTTGGCACACCAGCCTATAACGCATATTTACAATTTCTTTCAGATCATGGTTTACATAGGGGCTCGGCCTTGGGGACACTACAAAAAGCTACAAATAAAGAAAAATAATGGAAATCAATGGTTATTGAAAGATGCAATACATGTTCTAGATCTAAGGAAAAATCTAATTTAAACTGGGCAGTTGGAAAGTGAAGGTTGTATATCTATATTTACAGATAAGGTGTGGAAGGTCACCAAAGGATCATTGGTGATAGAAACAGGAGAGAAGGTAGGTACATTGTATTTATGTACTGTTAATATTGAATCTTCTATCTCTGAGGCTTCTACAAGAGTGGATACAAAACTGTGCAATCATAGGATTGGACACATGAGTGATAAGTGGATGCAAATACTTCACAAAATAATTTTTTTTCCAGATATTAAACAAATTGATTTGGATTTCTGTGAGCTTTGTGTTTATGGAAAATAGAAGAGATTCAGATTTCTTAGATTTGGAAAGGTAAAGAAGAATGAAAAGTTAGAGCTTGTGCAAACAGATGTATGGGGACCAACACGGGTATCATCTCTTGTTGTCTCTCATTATTATGTTACTTTTATTGATGATGCAACTAGAAAAACTTGGGTTTATTGCATTCGAAAAAAATATAATGTTTTTGATACTTTTAAGAAATGTAAAGATTTGGTTGAGAATGAGACAAGAAAAGGTTGAAGTGTCTCAGATCAGACAATGGAGGTGAATACTGCAGCAAGGAATTTGATGATTATTTTTCATACCATGGGATTCATAGAGAGAAGATAGTTTCAGGAACACTATAAGAAAATGGTGTGTCAGAAAGGATGAACAGGACAATCATGGAGCGTGCAAGGAGTATGAGATTCCATGCATGGTTTCTCTTACATTTTTGGGCAGATGTTGTATATATTGGTATTTATTTGATAAATAGAGTACCTTCAAGTTCTTTGGATGGTGGCATTCTAGAGGAGGCATGAATAGGTGAAAAGGTAAATTATTCATTTATGACAATTTTGGTTGTGAAGCATTTGTCCATATTGATAAAGAAAATAGAACAAAGTTTGAAGCAAATTCCAAGAAGTGTACCTTTATTGGATATGGTGTTAATGATTTTGGTTATTTCTTATGGGATTATGAAAATCACAAAATCATTAGGAGTAGAGATGTCATATTCAATGAGAAGTTCAAATATAAAGATCAGTCTTAAGGAAGGAAACAAGAAGAAGAAAAAAAAGAATACACAGTGGTTGATGAGATCACTGAAAAAGAAAATCCAAAGGTACCCGAAAATCAAAATGTACAACAACAGGAGAAACATGTACCTCAAACTCCTTCAAGTGTTGTTAGAATATCTACCAGGTTAAGTAGACCCCCTGAATGATACTCTTCTTCATTGTATTATTTATTGTTGATTGATTCTAGTGAACCAAAAAGTTATGAAGATGCAATGCAAGTAGACACTAAAAGGAAGTGGGAGCAAGGCTTGAAAGAGGAAATGGATTCCTTGGTAAATAACCAAACTTGGGACTTGGTTCAGATGCATGCAAGAAAAAGAGAATTGCAGAATAAATGGGTTTACATGTTGAAGGAAGAAGATTGAGGCAAAAAGAGGTACAAGGATAGACTTGTTGTAAAGGGGTGTGGACAAAAGAAAGGTATAGATTTTGATGAAATATTTTATCCTGTTGTTAAAATGACTTCAATTAGGACTATTTTAAGTCTCGTGGTAGTAGAAGATTTGCATCTTAAATAGTTAGATGTAAAAAAAAAAAATCTCCATGGGGACTTGGATGAAGAGATTTATATGCAACAATCACAGGGGTATGAGGTCAAAGGGAAGGAAAATTTGGTATGCAGGTTGAATAAGAGCTTGTATGACCTAAAGCAAGCTCAAAGGAAGTGGTATTTGAATTTTGGCAAGTTTATGACAAAATAAGGTTATAGTAGATGTCATTCTGATCATTGTGTTTATTTTAAAAGGATAGAAAATGAAATCTATATTATCTTTCTATTGTATGTAGATGAAATTCTTCTTGCAGGGTATGATATGTAAGATATAAATGTGCTCAATAAGAAATTAGCTAAATAAGTTGCGATAAAGGATTTGGGTGCTGCAAAAAAAAATCATTGATATGAGAATAACAAGAGACAGGAAAAATCGCAAATTGACATTGTCTCAGGGTGAGTACATAGAAAAGGTGTTCGAGAGGTTTAGAATGTAGAATGCAAAACCATTTAGTACACCTTTGGCCAGCCATTTCAAATTAACCAAGGACATGTGTCCCAAGACATAGGAGGATATAAAATACATGTCCAATATTCATCAACAATTGGCAGCTTGATGTATGTGATGGTTTGCACAAGACTAGATATTGCACATGCAGTGGGAGTTGTGAGCATGTATATGAACAATCCAAGTAAAGAACATTGGGAGGAAGTAAAGTGGATTCTCAGGTATTTGAGAGGTACTGCTACTAATGAATTATGTTTTGGAGGTTCAGACACTTTTCTATAGGGATATTTTGATTCAAATATGGCAAGTGATAAAGATAGCAGGAGGAGCACCACAGGGTATGTTTTTACTTTGGGATTTCAGGGAGTTCCCAATCCCACCAATTTCCTGTGGCATCCTAAGAGGAAATGTCTGCCAGTTTATTGAAATCTCACTGAGTAATCCACTCATAAATTTCTTTAATTTCTTCAGAATTTTCAAGTGGGGGATGGCCCATGATGCTGTAATTCCACATTAAATTTCTTTTTCCAATGCCATAAATTCAATAAAGGTGGATTTGGAAGAATTCTATCCTGATGCGACAAATATTCCAGATCAGTGTTCCTTTGGTGGTATTTTCTGCCTTTAAATTCATCATCAAATTCCCCTAGAGGTATTTTCTCCTTAATATTTGGCTTACTAGGTGTCTGGAGTTTGAGAAGAGATTCCAAATGATATTTCCACCTAAAGTTATATTGGCATGACCAAGATCTCTTGACTGGGCAATTTGTTGAATGGTATTTTGGTCAACATTCCACCCATACATTGCACTCTTCTTTTAGTTGATGAGAGCTCCAGAAACTCTGCAAAAACTTTGGGGAACATTACTGAAGGTATGTGCTATCCAAATGGAAGCTCCACCCAGCAAAAGGGAGTTGTCAACAAATAAAGCGTGATTGATTGGTTCTAGGACTCTCACTAGCCTAATTCCTGGGACAGTCTCGGCTTTCTTTTCAACAGTTAGCTTTCTTCTTAGCGAGTCTTCCATTATGATGTACAGGAAGGGAGAGAGTGGGAATCCTTGCCTTAGTCCCCTTGAGGCTTGAAGAAAATTAGTTGGCCTACCATTTACTAGCGGGGATATCCACAGCTTCTCTGTGCAATATTTGATTAGTTTAACAAATTTTGTATCGAAAGCAAAGGAAAGGAGGCCTTTGTAAAGGAATGAGAGTTTTACCCGATCAAATGCGTTTACCATATCTAGTTTTATGAGCATCCCTTTCTTCTTGCGCTAATGGCTAGAATGCATTGCTTCTTGCACCTGTATTACATTGTCCAAAATGTGTCTCCCTTTTACAAAACCACTTTGGGCGGGGGAGATGAGCTTCCATAGCAGAGGATTAATCCTATTTTCCATAATCTTTGAGAGGATTTTGTACGAGCTGTTGCACAGGGAGATTGGCCTGAATTTGTCAAAGGAGCCCGGGTTCACTTCTTTGGGGATTAAGGCTAGAAATGTGGAGTTAATGCTACCTCCAACTTTGTATTTTTGTTGGAATTCTTTTATCATTCTTAGTAAATCAATCTTGATTATTTCCTAACAATTTCTATAGAAATTGATTGAGAAGCCATCTGGCCCTGGGGCTTTGTTAGGTTCCATAGACCAAATAACATTGTTCATTTATTCCTCTATAAAAGGATTCATGAGGTCTGCATTATCTTCCTTACTCACCAGGGAGGGTATATGAGAGAGAAATTATGTGGTAACCTCCTTGCAATCATATCCATCTTCGTTATAAATTTTTTGGAAATGAATTTTTGCTGCCTCTTTGAGTTGGGTTGAACCTTTGCAAATCGAGCCATCTGTTGAGGTAATATCCGAAATATGATTTCGAGATATTTGGGCTCTGTATTGCCGGTGGAAGAAGGTGGTATTACAATCTCCATCTCTTAGACACAAGTTGCGAGATTTTAGTCTCCAATGCTCTTCTTCTTGATGGAAAGCGCGATAGGAATTGAATTGGGAAACTTCTTCCTTCGCTAAATCTTGGTTGGTAATATATTTGTTCTCCATTTCCATTTGCAGGTCTGTTAATTGCTTAACAACATCTCTCCTGTGGCTTGAGGGGGTGTTATTTGGTTTTTTAATCCAATATTTGAAGGCGTACTTTGTTGTCTTTATTTTTGGTTCCCACACATAGCTGGGAGATCCTGTTACTGGAGTGGACCAAGCTGAGTTAACAGTTTCTAGGAAGCCTTCATTTTCTATCCAGAGAGGGTTGTATCGGAAAGGTATTGGACCCAGGTTTTCTTCCTCTTCTAGTTGGAGGAGAATGGGCTTATGATCAGATGTCAATTTGGAGAGTATTTTGGATGAGATTATCCTCCTTTCCAGCAATAGAGATCTGTTGAATAGAAACCGATCCAAGCGAGATGATATGTGATCTATTCCAACTCTATTGTTTGTCCAAGTAAAGAGTCCTTTCATGGGCTTAAATTCTAGGAGATCCCACTATTGAGTTAGCTCCTCAACAAAAGGAAGCATTTGATCCCTACCACAGTTTCCCCCTCTCTTTTCTTTTGGTTCAAAGACTAAGTTTAGGTCTCCAACTATAATGATGTTCATATGGAGATGATTTTCTAATAATACTGATACAATTTGCCAGCATTCTTTATTTTCAGCATAAAGGACATGAACATAAAGGTTAAAGAGGGAGAATGTGGTCTTACTTGAGTAGTGCTAGATTTTGTTAAATATCCAATGTTGGGTCTCAAAGGAACTGTCAATGTGGAACTTGTCTTCCAACCAAAGAGTTGTAAGAAATCCTGAAGAGCCCCTTGCGCTCATGGCTTTCCCTGCATTTTTCTTCCATTTCAATTTGTTGATTTCTAAGAGGGTTTCCCCTTCAATTTTTGTCTCTTGGGGCATGAGGATTTTAGGAGATTCATTTTTTAGAAGGTCTTTGACTGCTTCAACCTTCGATGGGTTCCCCAAGCCTCTGCAATTCCAAGAGACTATACACATTATTTACTGGGATTGGAGTGGGTAGGCCCTCCCTTGGGAGGCCTTGTTCTGGTATTTATTCAAATGGACATCTCAATGGTGGATTGGTTTCCTTGCATTTTTTTCCTCTCTGCTTCTTCTTCTCTTGCTTCTTTGTGAGATTTTCTCCCGGGTCTTTTTTAGGGTCTCTCGAAAGACTCTTCCTCCGAATATCCAGATTTTTCCGGGGGTTTCTTTTTTCTATTTCTGCGTAGGAAGGGGAGGAGGAGGTTCTAATTGGGGAGCCAGATAGAGCTACCTCGCCATTGTTTTTTTCGGCTGTGGTGGGGAGGATTTGTTGCTAAATTTCTTCAATCGCTAGATCAGAGATTCCTAGAAGGTTGTTGAGGATTTCAAAGGAGTTATTGGCGGCCTCTAACATTGGAGGGGCTGAGCTTCCTTCCCCAGGAGCTTTCCCTAGAATGGGGATGTTAGGACCTTTTGATGCCCCTTTCCCTTTGGATCTATTATTATTCTATGGATGAGATGCTTTCAGGACCTGCATCCATTGTTCACCTTTCAAGATCTCGCCCTCTTCTTCTTTCTTCTTTTTGCAGTACTTGACGAAGTTTCCATATCCATGGAAATAGCTGCATTTGAATGGGAGTTGTTCGTAATCCAGCTCTTGGATGTGAGACCAATCTTTGAACTTTAGTTGAATGGATTCCAATATCTCCACCTCCATATATACTTCGATGCATATCCTGACGTAGGAGTACTAGTCCTTTCTATCTGCTTTGTCAATGTATTTTCCAAGAGTGTTCCCACTGGATTCCAGAGACTTATGATTCCAACAATGCAAGGGGAGATGAGGGAGACACACCCATACCGGAATGAATGAGGGAACATCTTGTGTCGGATCAAAGTCTGGTGACCATTTATTTAGGTATAGGGCCCGAGGGCCCATGAATTATGGTCCATTCCGAAATATGATATTTTCTTCCTCTGTGTTATCAAAGACGAAAGCATAAAATCCCCTGCCTATGAGATGGCTTTTGATGCCTTCTTTTACCAGGGGGCTGTTACACATTATTTTCATCATCCTTATGATAATTAATGATGTAAACCTATATGTTGCCTTCAGAGGGGTCAGTGGCCTAAGTTCCTGAAGAGAGAAGGGAGAAGAACTTTTCCTGAGAAAATAAGTTGCATTTTCCCTAGTAAAAACCCTGTAAAAAAGGAAGTTCGCAGTTTGCTATATAGCAGGGTGCGAGAATGCCTGATTCTCATAGGTTGCAGCATGGCTGGGTTGCGAGAGGTTTGAAGGTTTCTCTATAGGCAGGGTGTGAGAATTCCTACACGTGGGAAAAACAAGCGTTTTCTCGAATCTTCTAGAAGGAGAAACTTCCATGTTGAGGTGGCATCCGAATGGTTTGGATCTTACTCGCTTTCATGATTTGGTGGGATCATCCTAACCTACTCACCTTATCCTCTTCATATTATAAAAGGAGAGGAGCTCTCATGGAGAAAGTTAGCTTTTGAGCTTGTTTCCTAGTTAGTCTAGTTTCCCTTGCTTTGATTGCTTGTTTTCTGGTCTCTGAATCTGTGGGAGATCCATCCAGACTCTCTAGATCTGAAAGTTCACTCAAATTTAGTCCTTTCTCAAATTTTTGCTTATTTATAGGCATTCTTGCACTGCACCCTTTAGTATCCTGTGAGAAACACCTGATTTCGCACCCTGGTGTTAAGTCCAGTGCGAACCCCTCGCAGTCAACCTTTGTTCAGCCTGCGAGAATCTTTGATTCTCGCACTGTAATACACTACCAGCCTGCGAACTTGTTTGTAAACATTTTTGGATTGGGTCTTGTCATGTTTTGGTGCCCAGTTTTGCTTTGAATAGCTAGATTGAACTTTTCAAGCCTATATTGATCTGTTTACAGTCTTTGTGACATTCTTTGAGTTACTTTGATCCATCTTTGCTTTGTTTGGTTTTGAAGGATTAGTCTCTTGCTTTGAGTCTCTTTCAATTACAAAGTGTGTGTTTCCTTTAGAATTGTTTAGGGAAAGATCAAATTTCTTCTGAATAGTTTGCTTTAAAAGAAAACTTTTAGTTTGGGTTTCTTTATTTTAAGAAAGTTCATTATTGATTTTAGTGAAATTTTTGAAACAAAAAGATTTAATTTCTTTCTTTATATTAGGTTGGGGGCATCCTTGCATTTGAAGTAGCGAAATTGCATGATTCTTGGCATTTTTTTATCCTTGCATTGGTGTATAGTACATTTTCCTCATTTCTTGAGAATATTGATATTGATGAGTTTTAAGATTTAATTTCTTGATTTATATTAGGTTGGGGGCATCCTTGCATTTGAAGTAGCGAAATTGCATGATTATTGGCATTTTTTATCCTTGCATTGTTGTACAATACATTTTCCTCATTTCTTGAGAATATTGACATTGTGCATCTGGGAATGATAAATGTTTTCTCCTTCTCGTAGCATAGCTTTCATCGAAATGAAAAGATTGCATCTTCATTTCTTTGCATAATTTTCAAGTTGGTCAAAATACCATATTGTCCACGCCATTTTCCTTTTGAGTAACAACAACCATAAAATAAAGCGCTTATAAAAATTGATTAGACATTTTTATATTTTCTGGTAGCAAACCTACATTAGATTAGTTGTAGGGCTTTGGAATAGGTGTGAAAGATAACTTTCCAAAGCTGCAAACAAACATAGAATCTTGAGTTAGGGTGCGGTTAAATCCACTTATTACATTTTTTCCTAGGAAGCCCTTCTAACACAAGGGTCAATCACGAGGTTGCATTGAGACTGACAGAGTTACTCACCCCGCTTTGTTGGTCTTGGTGTAGAGATTACGTGTCTTATGGAGGTCGCTTGAGAGGTATACCCACAATGATGAGTGGAAGCCTTTCAATTTGATTTCGAGCTAAATACCCTGCCCTTGAGTGTGGATCAGACTGTCGATTGTTTCCCCAGGAATCACTGTAGTAATTGGTAACCTTAGTGGCCTATCTCTCTAGGTTCTTTACACGAGGTGACTGTGGAGGGGCAAGTCTTCACTGTACCTAGAATCGACGTTGGCCAAAATCACTCGGGCTCCTTGGAGGGTATACCCATGATTATGTGTGGGAGCTTGTACCAGGGTGTAAGTTCGTTAAGCAGCTCATCAACGTAACTTTTCCACCTGCTCTATCTCAGCCCTTTCTTACATTGTTCTCGCGACATTGGATTTCATCACCAACTAGTGCGTTCATTGTGAGAAGGTTTTGTTTGCTTGCTTTCTTACTAGATTTTTAGCGTGTGTTGTTTGTTTTCCTTAGAGGACTCTAGATTCGATATTTTTTTAATGGTGTCAATTCCCGGAATGAATAATGAAGTAACCCCTACTCCAGGGGAACCTTTTATTTTTCCTTCTTATGGAAACATTGGTCCTCCTCATATTGCTACTTTGAGCCTTCCAGGTCTCACAATTGGATTACCGGTATGGTTGTTTTCCACTTAGGTAATCCCGAATGCAGTTAGTGCTTCAGTCACAAGCACTTCCCCCCACGAGCATCAACCTCATGTTGATCCTTCACCTTCTTCACCAGTAAAGTCTTCTTTGCCTTCTTCCCTTGCAAGGTTGCCTTTTGTTTCATCTTCTTCGTCAAGTGAAATTTCTGAAGCTAGTAACCTGGTGAATAAGAAGAAGAAGAAAAGAAAGAATAAGAAGAAGAAAATTAAGCAAGGATCCAAACTTCCAACCACTATCAAACATGTTTGAAAACAACCAGTTACTGTTAATCGTGTTGGGAGTGTTGATGATGTCAAGATAACCCAAACAACTCATAAGCCCAAGTACCCTTGCAGGCTTTGTAAGGGTAGCCATCTTCTTAAGGATTTCCCTGGTCTATCCAAGGTTATAGAAGTATGGTCTACGCACCCTCGCCAACCCATATTGTCAGCCTCTGAACAACATGCTGATGATCTCCTGTCAACTAGTCACGATACCATTGGGAAGAAGAAAAGTAGAGTCAAGTTCCTGTGCATGTTATGCAAAGCGAGTCATTTAAATCAACTTTTCCCTCATATGGAAGAAGCCTCGAAATTACTGGAAGACATGAATGTTTCACAGCCTCAACTTCCAGCGGCTTATCGCAAGCTTTCTCTCAACCCACCTGTAGTTGATGAAATGATCAATCTGGTTCCCCTGTCGGTCAGTTCGGTTGATCAAGTGGTCAATATGATCACGTCCTTAATTGAACCAGTTGAAAAGTGGTTGATCCGATACCTTCCTCGGTCAATCCCACTCTCCCCTCAGAGAGTGAAACTAAAACGGTCAATCTGATCCCATCCTTGGTCGATCCCACTCTCCCGTTAGAGAGTGTCACCCAAGTGGTCGATCCATTTCCATATGTTGACCCCATTCTCTCCTTGGAGAATGAAACTAAAGTGGTTGATCTGATATCTCCATCAGTCGATCCTACTCTCTCGCTAGAGAGTAAACCTGATACTTCCCACGTTTTTCTCGTTGATACAGAATCTCCCGTGCCGAGGGGTATTCCTCCTTCTCCCATAGGACCCCCTCCAAGTAATGAGACCATCCATTTTGATTGGGGTGTGCTAACTGGACCTCGTCTTCCCTCTCACATTCCTTTCTAGATTACAGTACAGGTTTGTAGTCAAGACGTTCCTCAGACATTGATAGATGAAGGTGCATCCGTTAGTATTTTGTCCTCTTTTTCTTGGCAAGCTTTGGGTTATCCTCCACTTGCGCCGGTTACACAGAATCTGTTATCTTTTAATAGAAGAACCAGTCAAACTTTAGGGACCCTTCCCCAGTTTCTTGTAACTTTGGGAGGGAAAATTGTCTTTAATGACGTTATGGTAGTCCAAGACCCCTTGGATTTTGCTTTACTCCTTGGGCGAGATTATGTCTATACCATGAAAGCTATTGTGTCTACTCTTTTTCGTGTGATATCTTTCCCTCACGATGGATGGGTTGTGACTGTTGATCAAATTTCATTCATTGACCCTGCCTGGATTGCCTCCATGAATGGTTCTTATATGCAGACGGTATCGCCCCCTCCACAGGTCAATTATGTGGCGTTGTCACCCATGGCTTCAACTTCTGATGACTTAGATCCAGTAGCTGACATTGTGATCTCTTCAATAGGATTGTTAGAGCATGATCTCTTTACTTATGTCGCGACCCTCAACATGGTGTCCTTCTAGAGTGTGTTTCTTCCTTCTAGTGAAGACCTCTTGGAATCCATGACCGATTTTTTTCCCTTGACATGGTGTCATTCCGGAGCATTGTCCTCTTGGAATCCATGATCAAGAAACCACTTCCAAGGATAGTTTTTGCGTCTCTGTGACAACCTCGATAAAAAATGAAATAGAGGTCTATGAGCACGATTTTCTGATTTCAAGCTTGTTAAAAAATGAAGCCAGACTTGAGCATGGTTTTTTGATTTCAAGCTTGTTAAAAAATGAAACCACTTACGAGGATAGTTTTTGCATATTTGAGGAAACCTCGTTAAAAAATGAAACAGAGGTCTATGAGCATAGTTTTCTAATTTCAAGCTCGTTAAAAAATGAAACCACTTATGAGGATAGTTTTTTCGTCTCTGTGGCAACCTCGTTAAAAAATGAAACAAAGGTTACGAGCATAATTCTTGTTTCTATGTCAAGATCGTTAAAAAATGAAATAGTTTTCCCCCTCTCTATTTGATTCAAGTCCTTCGTCTAGTATTTGAAGCTTCATTTCATTCTCCTTTGTAGTTGGATGAAATGAAGCTTGGAGGGCATTTGCCTCAGCCTCTGGACTTCATGCTGAAGTTGAGTCGCTAGCTTCTTAAACTGGGGGCTAAGTACCAACCATCCCCATGTTCTGTGTTGGGAAGTCCAAGCATAGTTTTATATGGTTCAAGCTTGTGTAAAAATGAAACCACTTACCTCAAGAATAGTTTCCTCTGGTTCAATCTTGTGTAAAAATGAAACCAGGTTCAAGCATAGTTTTGTTTAGATTTTAAGCTTTTGTAAAAATTAAAATCTATCCCAAGCATAGTTTGGTTTTGTTTTAAAGCTTGCGTAAAAATGAAAACAATCTCGAGCTTAGTCTTTGTTCTTTCTCATGCTCGTAAATACATGAGAATAAGTTACCGAGCTTAGTATTTGTTCTTTCTCGTGCTCATAAATAAGTGAGAATGTAACCGAGTATACTTTTATCACTTTTTTGGACTCGTAAAGGTTATACGAAAAAGGAACCCCCTGGAGTTCCCTTTAAGCTCTTTTCAGACTCTCTAAACATGAAAATATTGCCGAGCGATCTTGTTATTTTCACGCTCGTTAAAGTATTTGAAGAAAATGTCTATTGAGAGATAGTTAATCTCTTTTTTGGTCTCATCAGACTACTTTACGAAAAAGGAACTGAGAGAGTTCTCTTTTAAGTGTTTTTTCAGACTCTATAATCATGAAAAACCTTTGAGTTTTCTATCCTTGGACTCGTTAAATAAGCATCGAAAGACCTGCAATGGGACCGAACCACTCCTTCCTAGGGTTCGTTAAACATACTCTGAGGGACTCGTCCAAAGGATGAGCTTACATTACAAGCATATGTTATCCTCCTCAAGCTTGTGTAAAAATAAAGAGGTACTCGCCAGAAATGGTGGGGGGAAAATTAGGAAAGAAATGTATCTAAACCTGTATTCTGTGGAAGAGTCTCTATTGAACATGACACCCTTTCACTTGCCTTGTGTCTAGGTTGGAAAATACGCTTGTCTCTTGGTCATACTCTTTTATAAGATTACAAATTGGTCTGTGATCCCTGTTGTTGAGTTAGTGTTTCCAAGATAGTTGTCATGTCATCAATATGTTCAAAGAAATGTCCAACTCGAAAAGCCTTCTATTGCATTGGCCATTTCTGCAGTCCTTAAGCCTTCTATTGCGTCGACCATCCCTGAGTCAGTCCTGAATCACTTGTTACTCTGACCTACATCAAATCTTGTTACCCGTTTCGTGTCATTGATGGAGGATACATTAAGGCCTTCCTGTGACAAGTCTTTTCATGTCGACTTCAACTCATTATCCAAGAATCAGACCTAGAAACTAATTGGTACCTTGGAACTTGCATGCCTCAATGGTAGGTTTCCTCGCTTTCGACAGTTGGTTTTCATTATTGACCTCTGATCGGGAGATTCCATCGAGTGTTCGACTTCAGCTCATTTATTCACATTCGTTGGATTGTACCAGAGTACCTTGGGAGTCATTGACATTAATGGTGATTTCCCTCGCGCTTGTTAATGGTATACACTAATGACCGGTAATCAAGTGGTTTCTACCATGTTCGACTTCAACACATGTATTCACATGGTTAGATTCGTACTATAGAGTGGTGGACACGAAGACCCTGGATATTTTTTGACAGATCCAGGTTGCGTTGGAGTATATTCAGTGTATTGTTACATAGATCCACATTGTATGTCTCGTGGCTATGTTCAAATTTGAGTCTTTAACACATAGATCCATAGTGTATTTTTTGTGGCTATGTTCAGATTTGAGTCATATCGACATGGATCCACAATGTATGTTTGGTGGCCATGACCTGTCTTACTTGACATAGATCTTCGCATGTCGGCATTTATGCTTTGAGTCATTTGTATTCTGAGTATGGGAATGCCTACCTCAGTGATGATGTATTATTGTACTGTATTTCCTTGTTTTTTGGTAGGTTTCCAACTGACTGTTCCTTGTTCCCTACACATACTTGACAAAGTATTTTAGCTATCACTTTGTTCTAACTTCATACTTTGAGGGGCTCTCTGTTACACATTATTTTCATCATCCCTATGATCATTAATTATGTAAACCTATCCGTTGCCTTCAGAGGGGTCAGTGGCCTAAGTTCCTGAAGAGAGAAGGGAGAAGAACTTTTCCTGAGAAAAGAAGTTGCATTTTTCCTAGTAAAAACCCTGTAAAAAAGGAAGTTCACAGGTTACTATATAGGCAGGGTGCGAGAATGCTTGATTCTCGTAGGTTGCACCAAGGTTGGGTTGCAAAAGGTTCGCAGGTTTCTCTATAGGCAGGGTGCGAGGATGCCTACACATGGGAAAAACAAGCATTTTCTTGAATCTTCTAGAAGGAGAAACTTCCATGGTGAGGTGGCATCCGAATGGTTTGGATCTTACTCGCTTTCATGATTTGGTGGGATCATCCTAAACTCCTCACCTTATCCTCTTCATCTTATAAAAGGAGTGGAGCTCTCATGGAGAAAGTTATCTTTTGAGCTTGGAGCTTTTGGGATTGGCTAAGTTGGATTTGGCTTGGAATTATTAGCTTGGTTAGAGTGGTTTTGAGTTTTGCCTTTGTCAAGATAGATTGTGAATAGTATCATATCTATGTTCTCAGAATTCTTGGAGTGGAAGTGTGTGGGGAACGAAGGACAGTTGGAAGGGACCTTATGACATCAAGGCCATGGTTGTAATATCTCTTTCACATTTAATATGATACAGTAATATGATTCTTTCCTATAAAGCTTGTTGTGTTTTATTGTATGATTCCTTGATCACATACATAGGTTTATATTGAGTTTGTGCTATTACTATCACTTTGGTTGGTTGTGTTATTTTGTAGGATCATCATTGTATGAGCACTAGAACAGAGACCCAAGGAATCGATACAAAGGTATGTTATTTGTTCCTCCTTACTAGCTAATTCAATGGTCATAACTTAGGGAAAGAGTCATGTCCTGTCCTGTTTTTTTCTATATCCAGGTGGATCTAGGGATATCTGTTAGTGTCCGCACCTACTGATTAGTCCGATAACAGGGGCTCTAGATTCTCTATACCCATGCATCTACAACTTTTGGAGATGGCCATATACTTGTGAACTGGCTGATGATTCCCCGTTTGGAAAGATTCAAAGCAGATCTGCATGCTTCTTCTGCTGGGAGGTCGACTGAGGGAATACTATCCAATTTTTTGACAAATGTTTGTTGCATCTCTGTGGTTGTTCCTTTACCATTGGTTGTAACTAGTTTCCTGAAAGATGCTATCTCCAGAGGTATAGGCGGTGGGGGAGCCTCAAGGCCCCCTCCTGGGGCCATGGCGTAGGGGCAAGAGAGAGGACGCACCAGGTGCGCACGTGGGTAGCCTCCTGGGCATGAGGGTGACCAAAACCTATTGGATTTTAAGTACCTAAAACCACAATAAAAATATCCATTGCAAAGTAACTATAAATAAATTGATTAAGTGTTGGGGTTCTACAAAATATCATACCGTGTTTTCACTTGGGATCTTTTGACCCTTATTCTTTCCAAGTCTCAGTTCATTATGTCTCCTCTATGCCTTATTTCTTGCACCATTTATGCTTGCAAGTCCTGTAATATTTGTATGGGAAATTTTGATATGATGATATTAAGTTGTCCCAACACCTGTATTTGTTCCTGTAATTCACCGACTGGAAACTCTAGTCAATCTGCCACAATCTGTATGGTTCTATGTTCCCCTGTTAGTTATTTTAGGGCTAGTTTCACACTGTCCTCTTTTGTCCTTGGTCTTTTGGATGGTCCTTCCCCTGATATGTGGTCTTTCACGACGCATGTTGTTTGTAGAAGTTGTTTAAGTATTCCCAGCTGATCCTACACCTTCTTTTGTTTATCCTCGTTCTTATTTTTTGCTTCCTCCTAGAGTTCATCTGTGGAATACCGTATCTAGTAACCAATACTATCCATATCATCATTAGTTAAGATATAAAATGGGGTATTCCTCTGTTCCTTAGATTTATTTTGTGCCCCTCCTGTCTGTTCTATCCCCTTATCCTTTCTTTTGAGTCATGCATCAGGGACTATAGATTGCCTAGGAAGATTTCCTCCGTCATTCGTTTGATCCTATTATTGCTCACTTTTGTCTTGGTCTTTGTCCTCTTATGATGGCCTCGGATTGTCTCTTGGGCTCTTTCAATCATCCTCCCAGTCAGTGATTATTATGTTCACGTATTCTATTGTCAATTGGTAACTGGTTGGAAAACATTGTCGTGCAGGATCCTTTTTGGCTTCCACATATAGATGGTGCATGTTGACTCTGAATCATGTGATATCCTTGTATGACATGACTTCTTCCTCATATATGTGTGGTGTGGTATCAAGTATAGTAGTAATGATCTGTAAATAGGTATCAAATGTGATGTTGTTGTCATTATGTCAACTCTTGATTGTTGTGTGCCACAAGTTGGAATACCTAGCAGCCAAAGGGATGCAACATGAAGTACACATGCACTGGTAATACGCAGGCTCTTTCCACCCGACCATCACAATGAGGATGAGAAACCATGCATAGTGAAATTCATTTCCCTTCTCCTGGGCCTCCATGCAATATTGTAAAAATTGGTTGACTAAAAATGTAGCCCACTCCATCTGAACTCCTTCCTTACATTTCTCTACCACTGAAATTATTGTCGATGGCAATTCATATCTGCGACATTTATGCAACATTTTGTAGGCCAAAACCTTTGTCACAAAAATGATATCCTTTTCGTTGATTCTCTTCACATCTAGACCCCTCTTTCCTCTGAATGTGTCAATTTTTTATTTCATGGCTTCGGAGAGGGCTGGCTCTCCCATTTTAGGGAACAATAATTTTGGGTCTTCTCTTGATTTAACCAAACCTTTGATACACACAATTATCATAGTATCAATCAATAATGGGGGATCAATCCAGAGTGTCCCCCATGAAAGAAGTTGAGTAACACCTTTACACATGAATTAATTTTTATACTTCATCTGAACTGTGAAATTTTGAATAAGTTCAGTATCCCTGCTTTCTCCAATACTGACGTCCATTCCTATGGATCTACCAGAATGGATCCTATACCTAGGGTAGTCTTCGTGCATAAATACTAATCTCTATCCAACTCAGAGAAGTTTTGTGTATCGATGATATCGTGGTCCATAAACTTCAGGTTGGAAACCTTCTCGAGCATGTCTTCTTCGCTACCGATGCCGACTGGAACTGGTGCTATTGGAAATGGGTACTTTTCATTCACTGGTACATTTAATGGTGGTGTGTCATCCTTCCTTGGGGGTAAATAGTCTCTGTGAAAAATTGTTGGTTGCGCCGAAGTCAAAGTTCCGGCTACCTCCTCGACCTTGACATCTACTACTGGTCATTTTGGTTGTTTCTTTGCTACGACGGATGACCCTCCAACTATCAGTGGTGCCATTATACCTGTATGATGGACTCTTGGAATAGCTCTATGTGTCTGGGCAGGTCACTTTAGTGCATCTCTGGTAGTTCACCTTTGTTCTCTCCCACTTGCATGTAACAATGAATTAGAGTTTACTGACCTCTTTTTGTTTTTGTGATTTTGTGCCAAGTATACTTGTCTCATCCTACCTTAACTTCCTTGTCCAAATTGTCATCATAGTTGGTGATTTGGTAACTAAATGATCCTTTATTTATAAATTCATCTTATTATTCTCCTCTCATATTGTTGTTTTGTTCGTGATTTCCAATGGATTTTCCTATTTAAGACTTATACATTGCTATTATGACCTGTCACGGCTGCCGTCTAACTTTTGTTTCCATGCCGTACTATTTTTAACGGTCTTGTAGTTGCCAACCTACACATTGGTTCTTTGTTATTTTAGTTCTATACTTTTGTTACACATCCAAATCACTCAACTGGATAAGTGTCGCACATACCTCTCGCTTGTCGCAAGTGTCGCAACTCCTATACAACTTGTCGCAAATGTCACAAGTGGGTTATAAGGGTGTCGTAAATACTGTTGGATTATGTTACCTTAATGACGACATCACAAAGACACTTAAAACACCTCATTTACTCAATTTTGAGGAAGAAAATTGGTCTACTGAAGTCAAACATCTCTTGACACTTTGGAGGGCTTTATAATCAAGGTTTTGGAAGGGGAACGCTCCTCTAACACTACCTGAGGAGCGCTGGCGCCCCTCCACCATGGATGAGAAGCGTTACAACGCTTTTCGACCCCTTTGCAGGAGCATTATCCAACTTTGAAGCGTTGGCGCTTCTAGGGACCTTTCTGGGAGCGTTATAACGCTCTGTGACCTTCTTCAAAGAGCGCTCCCTATTCTGGGTGAATTGTTAAGCCCGGTGAGGAAAATAAGGGGAGAATCATTCGAGTTTAGGAGGCTGTTAAGCTCGA
>ML788093.1:675707-717493 GCA_009831015.1 Picea engelmannii
AGCAAGCTCTAATGGTGAAGAGAGGAGGAAGAAATGTGTATGTGAAACTTATGATCTTGGAGGAAATCTGCAGTCAGCTAGAGAAGAGCCATCAGTGCAGCTGCTGCCATCCAGGTTGTGGATCTTTCAGACAAGGGTTAGACAAAGAGGATCTGACGAAGTTGTCTCATTCGCATCTACGATTGTAAGTACTGCTGTCGTTATTCTCATTAATATGACATGCTTGGCCTGTTTCTTTCTAGTTTGTGTTTGACGCTACATGAACTTATCATTCAGTGATAGATCTGTTTTCAAGCTAATGTCAATAGATTAGGAAGTGGTCGTATCTTGATTTGTCCACAGACATCAACGAGAAGCAAAGGATCGGAGCGCAACTCGGAGCGTGCAGGGACAAACGTCGGTTAAAAGGTACTTCTGTTACTCTTCCTTCTCATGCATTAGGCTTAGATAGATTCGAAAGAAATTCAGTGTCCATGATAAGCACCTTTCTGTCTAGGGTTAAGGTCAAGCCTTAGAGGTCGATCTACTTGTCCGCAGGCAGATTTTCCTACAACAACTTCACAGTCAGTCTCATTCGTGTCTAGTTTTTTAACTTGGCATAGTGTTGTTTTCATGCGTGATGATCAATCCAGCTACGCAAGTTTTTATACCTTGGTACTCAACCACTCTTTTTCTTTTTCCTATATCTACTTTTTATTTTTTTTCTTTCCTTTTTATACTTTTTATTTGGTTCTTCTTGTTTTTCTTGTTTTTTTTTTACAGAAACGTTTAGAGGAGCTTTGTATTAATAATAGTGGACATGCCACTGGGGTTCGATACATCGATAGATAATTGCTTTTAAACTTGAAAACATAAACCTTAAGATCCTAACTCAGTACTAGTTCGTGAACACAAAGACTATTTCAGCAAGCCTGAACAGCTTCGCGTCATTACATCACTTCTAGGATGGGTGTTTTTTTCCTCTTTGACACTATTTTCCATTCATTGCTCTGGTCCATGGCTTGGCCTTCCATTGGGCCTAAAGCGTCTTCCTTATCAGCTAAGTCTTCCCAGCTTGAGGCCAGGGGATCTTGTTGGTTGGGCAACTTGGGAGAGTCTTCTGCTTCCCCCTTAGTAGGGGGTTTGATTTCGTCTTCAACTTCTGCCTCTTCTACCGCTTCAAGGGTCTTACTTTCAAAATGCGGTTCCGCTAGTATCCCCTTCCACCAGGTGGGCTTGGACGACCTTTTTTTCCTAGGTGGTTTTCCACAGTTACGGGCCAAGTGCCCCGTTTCGAAGCAGTTCCTACACCTGAAGATGAGATTCTCATAGTCGATTTTTTGGGTCCTTGAGTAGTCCTTGCCTTGAAGAATAATTTCAGCTGGGAAACCTTTGGAGAAATCCATTTCCACAGAGATTTGGGTGAAGGTGGAGCGGGCTGGCTTGGAGTTTGGACTTCTGCAGAGGAACTTGCCGAGTCCATTGCCAATCGAATGAAGAGATTCATCTCCCCAGAAATGCAAGGGAAAATACGGAAGTCTCACCCAGACTGGGGTTGAAGAGATACAATTCGTGGAGGGGTTGAAGGCAGGGGTCCAGAGTTGCATGGATAGACCTGCTCTGCCCCAGAACCAAGGCCCAAAGTTAAGCACTTTATCTCTGTCACTTGTAGAATCAAAAAATACTACAAAAAACCCTTTTGCACAAGGGCAGGGGATGACTTCTCCATCTAAGAGCGGGTACCATTCGGAGGAGAACCGGGAGATTAAATCTGGAAGAGAGGGCCAAAACCCATTGAATCTGCAAACTAGAGCATGCCTACTATAATGGCGAGCATGAGTTAAGGCTTCTTGCGGCATTGGAATGGAGACTGCCAGAGCTTCAAGAACTACTGCATGCAGCCTGGAGGGGCGACCTTGGAGAGATGCAACCTTCGGGACCGATGCATGCAGACCAGAGATAGACCCTTGATGCGAAGCCACCTCTTTGAAGGAGAGGGTCGGCACTGAAACTGTTGACGGAGCTCCCGGGGATTCACCTACAAGAGAAGTCATCCCACAAGAGGAAGTCGCGACCGAGTGAGGGAGGCGCACAGCCATTGTCGCGGCCTTACCAGGAGACTGCAGCTTCTGCGAAGGAGGGTGGAGGAGGAGGCCCACAACCAACGCCGCGGCCTTACCAGGGGTGCCACCAAGCTTTGGAGACAAGGGGGCCACCATTGGAGAGCGAATACAGCGAAGGAGGCAGGAGACGCCGGCCGGCAACCTTCAGGAGAACCAGGAGCGCAGGAGCTCAGCGCTAGGGTTCCGATGTTATTTTTCTTGAAAAAAAGAGGTCGGGAATTCAGAGATGTGTTTCCAGAGGAGGTGCATGGATTTTCTTGTTTTTCTTATTACTATGGTACAATTACTATAATACAAGGGTTCTGGCGCAACCTAGATTACTGCACGGATTGTCAAATATCTCTATAGAGTTTCATCCCACTCCCATTCACCGTTCCTTCTAGGATTTTTCCATCCAAGGTTTCCAACCACACAACACTTGTCTCAGTTATTTGATGGGTCACATAGGGTCCCAACCAATGCATATGAAACTTCCCTAGATTCTACATATAATTGATGTCGTAGAGTAGTGCCAAATCACCAAATTGAGATTTCTTTGTTTTAATGTGTCGATTGTGCCAAGCCTTTTCTCTTGCTTTCTGAACATGCTAATGGAATCCTGCAATAAAACAATCCTCCTCAAGTTGTACTAATTGCGCCAATATATCCTCTATTGCACCAATAATCAAGAGCTCAATGATTGTTGCAATGCATAGGATAGGTAGAATGAACTCTATTGGCATCACTGCTTCCTAGCCATAGACCAACCATAAATGTGTTTATCCTGTCAACTTCTTACTTGTAGTTCTGTAAGCCTATAGTAATGTAGGGATTTTTTGGTTGTGGAGCCTAATTATATTCCTGATTCATAGGTCTTTGTTTTCAACCATGTTTATACCCCATGAAGACTGTAGATCCCTCCACCCGGTGGGGGTTCAGGGGCGAAGCCCCCGAAGGAAAATTTTTCTTGTAAATATATATTGTAATTTCACAGTCAATCTTGATCATTCATCATTAAGTCATAGATTTGACGGTAGAGATTATGTTTGGGATTTTTTCCCTAGAAGGAAACCCTCTTTTGTATGATACCATTTGTATTGTGGCTGAGTATTGTATTGTATGTATTTTGAGAGAGGAGACTGTGAGAGAAAGAAGAGGAAGTTACAGTAGGTCTGATGTAGGTTGTATCCATTCATTTTGTTGGATAATAAAAAGGAAGGACCTGGCATTTTCTCTAGTGGACATAGGCCACACTGGGTGAACCATGTATATATGTGTCTCTATTGTATTGTTTATCTTCTTTGTTTTATTTCAACATTTGTTTTGTTTGATTTCTCTGCGATCCTGTTTTTCAAACAACTAGTATTAGAGAGAAAGGTAACTCGTAGGAAAGAAATATGGTTCCTCGTTCAAGTGGGAGCAATGGAAAAAGAAGGAATGTTTAGGGTCAAGAAATTTAACAGCCAAAACTTCCAATTGTGGAAGATTCAAATGGAATATTATCTATATCAGAAGGATCTTTACATATCGTTGAATGGAAAAGAAAAGAAGTTGATGATTATGAAAGACGAAGAATGGGATATTCTTGATAGAAAGGAACTGGGAACAATACGGTTTTTCATGGAAGTGACGGTGGATTTTAACATTTCAAGTGAAAAGACGATGGAGGGTCTGATGAAGAAATTGGCTTCACTGTATGAAAAATCCTCAGCCTCCAACAAGGTATTTTTAATGAAGTGTTTTCTTAATATGAAGATGTTAGAAGGTGGGTTTATTGCTAACCATTTAAATGAGTTTAACATGGTCACTAGTCAGTTAAGTTCTGTAAAAGTGAGTTTTGATGATGAGGTTAGGGCTATTTTGTTTCTATGTTCATTGCCAGAAAGCTAGAATATCTTGTTCATGGTTGTAGGTAACTTTGTCTCTAGTTCAAACACCTTAAAGTTTGATGATGGTGTTGGTGTTATCATTAGCGAAGAAATGTGAAGGAAAAACACATGTGAGACATTAGGTAATTCTTTGGCTTTGGAAAACAAGGGTGGACAAAGGGAAAGAGGAAAGAGTCCAGGTAACCGTGGGAAGTCTAGGAAGGGAATATCAAAATATAGACTGGGAAAGATAGAGTGTTGGAATTGTGGGAAGAAAGAACATCCAAAGAAATACTGCAAAGCTCCAAAGAAACAAAGAGATGGACAACAATAGAAACATCTGGAAGAAAATGTAATAGGTGATGTGTTACACGATTCTTTGATTCTTTCTGTAGATAATATTTCTGAGTTTTGGGTAGTAGATTTAGGGGCTTCATTTCATGCCACACTCCATAGGAAACATTTTCTAGATTATGTTCAAGGTGATTTTAGATAGGTTCATTTGGGTGATGATGCGCCATGCAAAATTGTTGGAAAGGGAAAGATACAAATAAAGAAAAAGAATGGAAATCAATGGTTATTGAAACATGTAATACATGTTCCAGATCTAAGGAAAAATCTAATTTCAACTGGGTAGTTAGAAAGTGAAGGTTGTATATCTATATTTACAGATAAGGTGTGGAAGGTCACCAAAGGATCACTGGTGATAGCAAAAGGAGAGAAGGTAGGTACATTGTATTTATTTACTGGTAATATTGAATCTTCTATCTCTGTAGCTTCTACAAGAGTGGATACAAAACTGTGGAATCATAGGCTTGGACACATGAGCGATAAGTGGATGCAAATACTTCACAAAATAATTTTTTTTCCAGATATTAAACAAATTGATTTGGATTTCTGTGAGCATTATCTTTATGGAAAATAGAAGAGATTCAGATTTCTTAGATTTGGAAAGGTAAAGAAGAATGAAAAGTTAGAGCTTGTGCAAATAGATGTATGGGGACCAACACATGTATCATATCTTGTTGTCTCTCATTATTATGTTACTTTTATTAATGATGCAACTAGAAAAAATTGGGTTTATTGCATTCGACAAAAATATGATGTTTTTGATACTTTTAAGAAATGTAAAGATTTGGTTGAGAATGAGACAAGAAAAAGATTGAAGTGTCTCAGAACAGACAATGGAGGTGAATACTGCAGCAAGGAATTTGATGATTATTTTTCATACCATGGGATTCATAGAGAGAAGACAGTTCCAGGAACACCACAAGAAAATGGTGTGTTAGAAAGAATGAACAGGACAACCATGGAGCGTGCAAGCAGTATGAGATTGCATGCATGGTTGCTCTTACATTTTTGGGCAGATGTTGTAGATATTGGTATTTACTTGATAAACATAGGACCTTCAAGTTATTTGGATGGTGGCATTCTAGAGGAGGCATGGATAGGTGAAAAGTTAAATTATTTATTTATGAAGACTTTCGGTTGTGAAGAATTTGTTCATATTTATAAAGAAAGTAGAACAAAGTTTGAAGAAAATTCCAAGAAGTGTACCTTTATTGGAAATGGTGTTAATAATTTTGGTTATCGGTTATGGGATTATGAAAATCACAAAATCGTTAGGAGTAGAGATGTCATATTCAATGAGAAGGCCAAATATAAAGATCAGTTTTAGGGAAGGAAACAAGAACAAGAAAAAACAAAATACACAGTGGTTGATGAGATCACTAAAAAAGAAAATCCAAAGGTACCTGAAAATCAAAATGTACAACAACAGGAAAAACATGTACCTCAAACTCCTATAAGTGTTGTTAGAATATCTACCAGGTTAAGTAGACCCCCTGAATGATACTCTTCTTCATTGTATTATTTATTGTTGACTGATTTTGGTGAACCAGAAAGTTATGAAGATGCAATGCAGGTAGACACTAAAAGGAAGTGGGAGCAAGGCTTGAAAGAGGAAATGGATTGCTTGGTAAATAATGAAACTTGGGTCTTGGTTTAGATGCATGTGGGAAAAAGAGAATTGCAGAATAAATGGGTTTACACATTGAAGGAAGAAGATGGAGGCAAAAAGAGGTTCAAGGCTAGACTTGTTGTAAAGGGGTTTGGACAAAAGAAAGGTATAGATTTTGATGAAATATTTTATCTTGTTGTTAAAATGAATTCAATTTTGTTAAAATGACTTCAATTAGGACTATTTTAAGTCTTGTGGTAGTAGATGATTTGCATCTTAAATAGTTAGATGTAAAAAAAAAAAAATCTCCATGGGGATTTTGATGAAGAGATTTATATGCAACAATCACAGGGGTATGAGGTCAAAGGGAAGGAAAATTTGGTATGCAGGTTGAATAAGAGCTTGTATGACCTAAAGCAAGCTCCAAGGTAGTGGTATTTGAAGTTTAGCATGTTTATGACAAAATAAGGTTATAGTAGATGTCATTCTGATCATTGTGTTTATTTTAAAAGGACAGAAAATGGAAGCTATATTATCTTTATATTGTATGTAGATGAAATGCTTGTTGCAGGGTATGATATGTAAGATATAAATGTGCTCAAGAAGAAATTAGATAATTAATTTGCGATAAAGGATTTGGGTGCTGCAAAAAAAAATCATTGGTATGAGAATAACAAGAGACAGGAAAAATCATAAATTGACATTGTCTCATGGTGAGTACATAGAGAAGGTGTTCGAGAGGTTTAGAATGCAGAATGAAAAACCAGTTAGTACACCTTTGGCCATACATTTCAAATTAACCAAGGAAATGTGTCCCAAGACATAGGAGGATATAAAATACATGTCCAGGGTCCCTTATTCATCAACAATTGGCAGCTTGATGTATGTGATGGTTTGCACAAGACCAGATATTGCACATGCAATGGGAGTTGTGAGCAGGTATATAAACAATCCAAGTAAAGAACATTGGGAGGCAGTAAAGTGGATTCTCAAGTATTGGAGAGGTACTTCTACTAATGAATTATGTTTTGGAGGTTCATACATTGTTCTATAGGGATATGTTGATTCAAATATGGCAAGTGATAAAGATAGCAGGAGGAGCACCAGAGGGTATGTTTTTAATTTAGGTGGAATATAAGTAAGTTGGATTTGAAAACCACAAAAGGTTGTTTCACTTTAAGCAACGGAAGCAGAGTATGTTGTTTCTACAAAGGATAGTAAAGAGATGATTTGGCTATACAACTTTATGGAGGAATTGGGAATGAAGCAGGAGAATAACTGGTTGAACTATGAAAGTGAGAGTGCCATTCATATTGTAAATAACTCACCCTTCCATTTGAATACTAAGAATAAACAACTCAGGTACCATTTCATATGATCCGTCTTGGAAGATGGACATTTGAAGTTGGAAAAGATACATACTAGCCAGAATCCTGTAGACATGTTAACAAAGTTAGTAACCAAAGAGAAGTTGAGTTCTGGCTCAATTTCAATTGGCCTTCATGTATGAAGGAGGAGATGATAAATTTTCCTAGTCCAAGAAGGATCATAGTCTAGCAGATACAACAACGGTGGAGTAGTTGTGATCAATCTCCAAGTGGGAGATTGTTGGTTGTGGAGCCTGATTATCTTCCTGATTCAGAGGTCATTTTTTTTAGCAATGTTTATACCCCATAAAGGATGTAAACCCCGGAATACTGTACACCCATCCACATAGGGAATTTGTAGGGGGGAGATTTCCCCCTTGTGGGGGTTTGAGGGCGAATCCCCCGAAGGAAAAATTGCCTTGTAAATGTATATTGTAATTTCATAGTCAATATTGATCGTTCATCATTAAGTCATGGATATGACGATAGAGATTATGTTAAGGAATGTTTCCCTACAAGGAAACCCTCTTTTGGATGAGGCCATTTGTATTGCGACTAAGTATTGCATTGTATGTATTCTGAGAGAGGAGACTGTGAGAGAAAGAAGAGGAAGTTAGAGCGGGTGTGATGTAGGTTGTATCCCTTCACTTGGATAATAAAAAGCAAGGACCTAGAATTTTATCTAGTGGACGTAGCCCACACTAGGTGAACCACGTATATCTATGTCTCTATTGTATCGTGTATCTTCTGTGTTTTATTTCTGTATTTGTTTTATTTTATTACTCTGTGATCCTATTTTTCTAATAGGATTTGTAAGTCCCAATCATCTCTCCCTGCATTTCATATCTTTGTCAAAGCATTCTCCAAGATCTTATTAAAATCTTCCACTGTACCATTGTCCTGCGGGTCATATGGTGTATTATTTTGATGATAAATCTGAAACTCCTCAATAAATAGTGCAATTTTTTTCTTTAGAAAGTGTGTACCTTGATCACTAAGTAATATGTGCGGACATACAAACCTCGTGACTACATTATCGAACAGAAACAACGCAACATTCTTTGCATTACGATTGGTAACTGGTGATGCTTCTGCCAACCTAGTCAAGTACTATGTCACAGTGATGATGTATCTTGCCCCTAGTCTTCTTGTTTATGGATTGACCAATCTTGCAAAGTCATTGGACCACTTATCAAATATGTGCAATGTAACTTGTGGATTTAACAATATTTCATCTCTCCTAGATGGTTTTCCCACTCTTTGACATACATCGCAAGATTGACAATATTCTTTCCTATCTTTGTGAAGTGTAGGCCACCAAAGCTCTTTGCATAAAATATTTTGTCTCGTTTCTCTTCCTTTGTAGTGTCCTCTAGAAACTCCATCATGCGCTTCTTCAAGTATAATCATCCTTTCAAGTTCTAGTACACAACATCTCGATATTCCATATGCACCTAGCTTATATAAGTTCCATGCAATCAACTGATAATATGTTTCTTTCACTACCAATTGTTTCTTCTATGCAACTACATCCTCTCCTGTCAATATGTGTGAGAGACAATCTAGTCTTGCATTCAACTTCCTTGGTTTTACAATGACCTCAAAGTCATATTCCTGAAATAATAACAACCATCTGCATATTCTTCCTCCTAAGACGGGATTGTTGACTAAATACTTTATTGCAGAATGGTATGTATACATCTCTAAGTGGGACCCGAGTAAGTAGTGCCCAAACTTTTGTATCACATATACCATTGCCAATGCTTCCCATTCTGTAGTGGTGTAATTAGTTTCGGATATAGAAAACGTCCTACTTGCGAACATTATTAGATTATCGATGTCCCCTTCTCTTGGTTGTGACAACACTGCGTCCAACGCTATGGATGATTCATCTACATGTACATGGAACTCCTTGTTCCACTCCAGAAAGATCACAATTGTTGCAGTTACCAGTTTTTGTTTCAATGTGTCCAACCCCTTCTGTAAGTCCTCATTCCATTGAAACTTAGCTTCCTTATTCAATAACTTTTCCATGGGTGTTGTAATATGCACATATCCTTTGACAAATTTCCTGTAATAATCTGTATGACCCAACGTTTCCCTTAGTTGTTTAACTGATGTCGAATATTCCAACTCCAAAATTACTATAATCTTGGTTGGATCAACCAATAGTCCTTGTTTGCATACTATATGTCCTAGTAGAATTCCAAACGGTGTGCAAAATATACACTTCTTTACGTACAATGAAATCTGACAATTTTTGCATCGATCTAACATGAGCCGAAGAAATTTTATAGGATCATGTAGTAGACTGAACACCGTCCAATCATCCAAGTAAACTTCCAGGTAGTTATGGGTGAACTCTTTGAATGATTCCATTACTACTCTAGAAAACACTGTAGGGGAATTATTCAATACAAATGGCATAATCGTATACTGATAACTACCCTTTTCCATCGCAAAAGTGGTTTTGTGTCTATCCTCCTACATGATTCTTATCTAATGGTACCCAGAGAATCTATTTGTAAAAGAATAAGTTTATTGAACTCCTACGTTTTCCAATACTTCATTTGTGAATGGTATTGGGAATGGATCATGTAACCATACGTCATTCAATTTCCTTAGATCCACGCAGATCCTAATTCCCCCTGTCTTCTTGTCTTGCACCACCATTGGGATAATCCACTTAGACTCTTCTACTATTTCAATGATTCTTGTGTTGATCATCCTATCTATTTCATCCTTGACCTTCTCCTTGTACCTCGGGTTTAAACTATAATGTCTCTTTCGTATTGGCTTAGCTCCAGGTTTCAGGGGAATATTCATCTTGCCTAAGTATCCTGCTATCCCCTTCATCTCTAAAAATGTTGTTGGGAATAAATCTTGATATTCATGCAATAAGTTTGCAACCTTCTCAATTTTGTCACCGTTCCAATAATCTCCTATCTGTGCAAACTTAGGATTCTTCATTGTCCCAATGTTGACCTTCTTCATCTTTATAGGTTGTGTGTATGTGACGGATGCAAGCTTTGGTACTTCTACTACTCATTCTCCTTCTGTCTCATGTATTCATACATTCATGGGATCCTCTTCCTTCTTTACGTGATAGCATTCTAATAGCTTATGGACAATCATCTTGGCTTTATGCACACTGCATACAGGTACAACTTCCATCGTCTCGACCTCTGAGAAGATATTTGTTTGAATTTCCTATAGTGTTGCATATATAGATGGAGATTTATGTTCAAATGTGAATGTCATTTTGAATCTATTGTCCAATTCTCCCCATCTTGTAGTCTCCATGTACATCTCCAATTCTAAATATCAATTCTTCATGATTTTTTCCAAAGTGCGTATGAATCCGTGCATCCACTTGATTTCCAATACTAAGCACCATAAATCCATACATTTTTCCACGTGCCCTGTTGGGTCGATCTTTCCTATGTATTTATGCTCAATTTCTTCTTCCTTGGGCCCAAAGCGTATCTGCATTATTCTATTTCACTGTGACCAGTATTTCATTCCCTCTCTATGTGAGGCCCACCATCTAGCTGGAGTTGCCTCTAAGGCAACATCCAGTGCCAACAGCCTATGTGATTTGGGTACCTGTAACTCAAATAATTTTATAAACATGTTAATATTAGTTAGTCCATCGAACCTCAGTGGGTCACATAGCTTTGTCCCAATCCAACACAAGGATTGGTTTATACGTGCACATTTTCTAATTGACACTTTATGCATCCTCTACTACCAATTCTCTAGACCGGATTTTGAATCTAATTCACACGAACTTATACTTCTCCAACTCAACGTATCATCTATTGTCGGGTAGACATAATCCTCCATATGTGCATTCATATTGTATAAGTTGTCAATGTCATTCCCTCTTGTTGGCTCCGTGTATCACTTTCTTTCTGATGGGTCCAAAGGTGCAGTAACTTGCATATCCCCAACCTCAAATATCATATCCCTCATTTTCAAGTTATTGATTGTCTGGTTATCAAAGGCCCATTCCATTCCCATAAATGCTAGATATGGTTGAATATTATATACTATATCAATAACTTCAAAGTCTTCACTGCTATGCACCCCATCTATGTTCACAGGTACCCCTGTCAGTCATCTAATCGGGACTATCTTATGTTGATTCATGAGCCTTAACTGGACAGGGGAACATACTAGCTCGGGTTCACCCATCATCTCCCATGTATGCTTAGGTAGCACATTCACATCAAAACCTAAGTCCAGGATAACATTAGCCACATCATACTCTCCAATCTGTGCATTGAACTTAAATTCTCCATTGGTTCTCTTCCTGCGTAGTACATGGTTTACCATTCTTTGCACGACATAGGTTTCTATTCCTTTTGTACAATGATAAATGATGTCATATAATGTACTTAGCATAGTTCTACCTTTCATTAGTTCTACACAACTCCTTAATAATTATGTTAATGTACTTACATGTGCCATTGGCTTCTTTGGCATAGCGTGATCTTCTATTCGAGGAAACAATGATGTTGATGCTCCCCCCTGTTCTGCAAGTATTTCTTTTCCATCTCTCTGGCCTATTGAATTCTTTACCCATTGTTCAAGCTACTTTCCTTGATTCATCATATCAATCCTTGTTCTATCTTCTCCGCACGTAACAACTGTTTCTATTGGTCCTTCATTACGTCTTTCGGTTGATATCATATGCACATTTTGATTTGAATTATGGTTTGGTTTTCCTATGGACTACCACTTCAAAACTAGTTGGGGATAGTCTTTTGTCAAGTGATTCAGTTCTCTGCAATATGTGCATGTTGTACACAGATTCTAGCAATCGCAGGCTAAGTGTCCAAGTTGATTACAGTTATAACAGATAATCGATACTCGTCCTCCTCTACAAAAAGTCCCTCTACCTCGGTCTCTACAAAATTTCCTCTGTTCCCCTGATTGAAACCTCTATGACTATTATATTGTGCAGTATCCCCCTTTGCGGAGACATTCTCTTCTTGGATGCTATACATATCTCATGTGCGCTCCCTTAGTAGGTTGAACACGTGACAATCCTTCTTTCCATGCCCTATCGACTTGCAAAAATTGAAAAACAAGTTCTTTGGTGTACTCCGATACTTCTATAGTAAGGGACACTCAGTGGGGTGATGGCCCCATTTCTTACATATCTCGTAGTATTCCCCCTGGTAGTGGATTCAATGATCCAGGTGCCAAGTACTACATGAATGTTGGGCATTTGTCCTTGTCATGGCCCTCCATCCTGCACTTGGTACACCAGAATTGTTCCCGTTTCTCCCTTCCTTAGGTAAGATCAGTCAGCTGAATTGTCAATGCATGCATCTTAGTCTAAACTTGTGCCATTCCTATAGTATATCCGGCTAGTGATGGCTCTATTTTCATTGCAATTTCCAAATCCTTTCGTTGCGACGTAAACTTCTATTGTCTGCAATAAACCAATTTTGATGTTGTTGATATGGAATTTGGAGAGTCAATCTCCCCATCACATCCTTAAATCGTTGATCGAAATCCCATAATGACTCTATTTGTACCTATTTGATCTCTTTCAGTTCGATGATGTTCTGCGATTCTAAATTTGGATTTGTGAACTCCTTTAGTAGCGTTCGTTTTATCTCTACCAAATTCCTATCCTGTCCTTTAGGTGTAATACTTTGTAACTTCATATACCATATTAGCGCACGACCTCTAAATGTTGTCGCTAACTGGGAAATATTCACAACATTGTCCTGTATGTTCTTAGTGGCCCAAAATGTTTCACAGACAAACAAGTGTTGTTTTGGATCCTCTAACTCTACTCCCTTGAATTCATGAAGTCTAAGAGTATTATTTATCCCACCGTGTTGGTTTGTGTAGCCCCTCCTCTTAGTGATGTTGGTGGACTCTGATTCTGATTTTGACTCGACGCACTACTCCCACTATTCTGACTTCTACTATTATGTCCTCCTTGACTAACTATGATGGATTTTGACAAGTCTTCAAATGCTATCTCTGATTTTCGTGATGCACACAGGGTCTTGGATTCAATGTAGGATCCTGTCTAAGTAGGAATTACTAGCTCCTCTATTATTGGATTGGATTAAACCTCATCTTCTTCTCCTCCTATATATGGTATCTCCATGATTTAGACTAGTGTGCAAGGTTATCTTTCCCCTGGCTCAATGTGTGACTCTTCTCTCCCATCCCTAGTCTTTTTCCTCTTGTACTTCCTTCCTTCGCCCAACTCTCCAAACTTGTACTCTTCCTCTGGTGTACTTCCTTATTGCATCCTCAGTCCCTTCCTTCCTTTTTCGTTGCTCTCTTCATTCTCTCAGACGATCCTCCTGTCATCCTCCAGCTCCCCCTATGTGCGCAAGGGCCTTTTATCCATTGGAATTCATTATAATCATGTATTTTTCACATAACAACATTTTTATCCACATATTTAACGATTTCAAGAACCTCCCATGTAGACCTTTGGAAAAATATCTTTCTGCAACATTGTATGATTGAATGCAATATATTGCAAATTTTGTAACATATTCCCCTAGTACACTATCCAACCAAAAATCAATTGTTCGAGTAGTTGGGTTACTTATCGAATTCATTTTTCTAACCAATTTAGGTGTCCAATTCTTGGGTGATGCAACACTAAACCTTCCCATTTTTTCTACTAACCTTTCTAGCCACTCAGTCAGAATTTTTGGAAATTCGCCAAAGAAAATTTCATGCAGATCCATGAACACATAACTTTCCATCCATTGCTTGCCACTCATCCAAGGTTTCTTGTTCTCTTTTCATGAAAATTATCATTCTTTTCATTCTAACAAATCTGTGATCTCCTTCTTAGTCGGCCCTCAAAACATTCCCTTAATCACAATTTCCCGGTCTCGACAACTGAACTATTTGTTGGATTTATTGTTCTGCAAATGGGTTGTAAGACCCAAGGTTCAGTTTACCTATGAACAACAAACCCACTAGAAACAAACCCTTTCAAAATCACCTTCTTGCGCAAATGAAGTCTCACCTGAGGTATCTATTGGGACTATAAGAACCAGGCTGCTGCAGTAGTAAGGGAAAGGGAGAAAGACAATTGATTCATTCTTTCTTTTTAGACTTACGCGGGTGATTCAACTCTAGTTAGTATTACTTTATATGATTTGGATCTCTGCTTAGCATATTCCTCATTATTACAGAGATTCTTCACAATCACAGTCATGAATATTACTCCATAATTAATCTATAAACTAAGTCTAGTCTACGAAGCATAACAACATAATTCATAAGAACACATAGACAAGTAGATACCACAAGACACAATTTCATCTCTAAACTCTCTCCTTATTCATGTTTCATCTTACCAACTGACTATTACATTCATGACTCATGCATAATCTTTCATCCTTCTTCTTATCTCCCAACCTGTTACATATTTATACCCCAAAATCTAGGGCTTAAAACCCTAGTATATTTATCCGAAAAATAGCCCATTACAATGCATGGTTAGATCAGTTAAGTGATTGTTTGACTTCTTTCTTCTGTGTTTCACTCTTCATGTTGCATTGTCTTCCTTATGCACGCTTTCTTCCTTCTATGCACATTCCTATGGAATGTGTCTTAGTTGCGTGCTACATTCCTTCCTCTGTTCACTTTCCTTATACTTAGGTTTTTCTCCCAACATTGCATCCAAAACAGATTGTCCAACATGGCGGAACTGAACTATTTCCTCAACCTTCAAAGGATCAACCATGATCCCCTTGTTGGAAATGATGAATCTTAACAAAGGCCTCGAAATGACATAAAATATGCACTTTTTCAGGTTTAAACAAATGATATAGTACCTACATCTTTCAAAAATAATCCTAATATGAGATGGATGATCTTCTCTCTTATGAGAAAGAGCAATGAGATCATCAAGACATGCCTCAACGATATGCTTTAAGTCATGAAAAGCGAACAACACAACTTGCTGGAAGATAGCCCCAATATTTTTAAGGCCATAAGGAATATTCTTGTATGAAATTCCCCCAAGAACATATAAATGCAATCTTATGTTGATCCATGAGATGTATTTGAATATGATTGTAACTAGAAAATCCATCCATAAATGGAAATATTTCACTTCCCGCACACTCGTCGATAATCTAATCGATAAATGGTGTGGGGAAGTTGTCTTTTGGACATTCCTTGTTCAGATAACAGAAATTCATACAAACGTGAATGGTTCCCTACTTCTTATCTACAGGAACGAGATTCAACACCCATTTAGAGAGAGGAACTAGATAGATGAAACTATCCTTAAACAATATCTCTACCTCTACCTTGATTGTTTACACCTTCCTTGTATTCACAAGTCATAATTTTTTTTGAATAGGCTTAGTGTTTTCGTACGTTTGAATTTCATGCTTGACAATATGGGTTCAATGCTTGGCATTTCTTTGTAGGACCAGGAAAAAACATCACGAAAATATTTAAAAAAAAGGTGTACATGTGGATCTCTTAAGGAGAATAGTCTACATCGTTAAACACATTTTCCATGAAATTAGGGGTCTTGGAGATGTAAATCAGAATATTTTTTGATATTTTGGCCATGTTCCCCTCAGCATAGACATCATGATTTTCCAATGGGTTCATGAGACAATCAAAACCTCTGCTCAAAGTTAATTGAAATTATCATTTTTCAACTTGATCAAGTTCTAGGAGAAAATAAGATCGATGATGTAGATCCTCCCATGGTCGTTCTGGCCCTATCATTTCCTCAAGAATAGATTCTTGAGAAGGAAATATGGTGTTAAGAAAATTGAGTAAATTTTGATAATTCAGGGCTTAGATGGGATCTGGAAACTGATTCACTTCTTTTGTCCATGAAGGAGTGGGATCAAAATCTGGAACATCTTGTTAGATTGATCAATAATCTTTAGTTGTATACAATAGCATGGCCATCCCAACATGCACAAGAACTTCAATCGATTTGCACGGTGAGGGTAACACCCATGGATCCTTTAAATATGTGGTTCATAACAAACTCACTTGTGTGACGATGATCAGGGGATTGATTTTTGGTAGCCAACAAGGGCAGCATGAATATACAAAGTAGGCAACGAGAAGTTAAACGTTCCCATTAACGAAGGATACATTTTGACACCAATTCTCTTAGTTGACGTCTAAGAGTTTTCAATCAATGGGACCATAGATCTCAGATTCACAGCAAAGTTAGAGTGGGTAAATGAAATTTGGTCTATCGCGATGATTTTCCCATCATGAGGGAAGAAAAAAACTTTGAAGACGAAAGACATGACCATCATCATCACATATATAAAACTCCTTCCTAGAAACAAGTTCTATTTGTGTGGAGCATCGACCACTTCCACCTATATAGAAATGGACTTCCCCCCCAATTGGAAAAGGAAGGAGAAATGAGCTTGTGCGGCCTAAATGAATGTCCATCAAAAGTGGTTAATAGCGTGGGAGATGGAGCCAAATTAGGAGAACCAATGGATTTCCAACAAGACGACAACATTACACATTTTGAATCACCTTCATCAATGACATTCCTCCTAATATTGTTTTTTGAATACAGGACATTAATTTTGAAGGAGACGTGATAAGGAAGACAAGGCTTCACATATGTAGTATTGAACTTGATAACTTGCAGGCTCGAGGAGTTAATAGATCCTAATGCATATAAAAATGCACTTTGTTGCATGGGGAAAATTTAAAGCACCTCTAGGGCTGAGATCGCACATGGTGTCTAAGATAAGTCCTCAACAATGGAATAGTTGGGGGTGGCTCAAGAATTTGGGTTGTGCGATGAACTCTTGTACACACCTTTCAGTATGAATGACATTTTTTTCCCATAAACTTCTCTATGTGAAGAGAATTCTTAGGACCATAAGTTTCCTTTCCTTTGGATGTCAACTTAGGATTACCATAATCTGAGGTCCTGGTTGACACATTAATCTCTAGTTTCAAATTCACCATATTGATGAACGACATTGTTCCATCCGACAAGGTTACATTTTGGGTTCTCCCTTCTGAATTTCCATTGGTAGAGCTTGTCGTCATATTTTGTCCCAGTGGGAATGGTTTATTCAGAACAATAGGTTGTTGTTGTGCCAACAGTCATTGATCATCTTCCATCTTGGGGAATTGATTGGTAAGGTGATCGTCTTTACAAATCTTGGACGAAAAATTCACCCTTTTCTTCTCCTTTTTATCCCCCCCAACATTCGCATTAGATATAATGTTATTATTATTGTTTCCACCTAGATTATTATCTTTACTCTTTTTCTTCCCTCCAGGTTTTTTTTTACCCTTTGGGTTCGTCAACTTCATGACATGTACATTCGACAATTGGATGGCGGAAACGATCAAAGTTGTAGCTTGACCAACTGCAGTTGGATGAATTTTCATCTATTTAATCTGGTTGGAAACTAGGTTTGTGATAATGTTATTGATGGGACCTACAATTCCATCAACATGTGGTCCATAATTCACTTTCAATGGTTCAGTACCCGGTCGTGGTGCAATATGGAAGTATCTCATAAAGGATCACATATTGTGAATAGATCAAATCTAACTATTGGGCCCTGAAAATAGCCTCCTCCTTAGAGGATACCCCTAACATAGAAACATCCTTGGAGATGTAAGGAAATAAAGACTTTAAAAACTATTCCATTAGGAACCCAATAGGGATCGTAGCTTTGAAGTGATATCCATAATGACCCCACCTAACATGGAAATTGTCAGTGTTATCCGACTCAAAATTCGGAAGGCAAAAAATAAAATGATCATTTGATACAGTCAATGGAGGGTTAAAGGGTCTAATGAAGCCTTTGGCCTCTAGATATGATATACTTATAACCTTCGACACAAAATTGTTTGGCTCTGTGGTCTCTATCTCAACAATGTCAATAGGACTAGTTGATAAAAAAGTGTTGGTTTGATTGAGTTGATGCCTCAGGGGAGGCAAGAGAGAATTTAATTTAACAGGTGGAAGGCCCTGAACTATCTGAGATCGACGAAGCGGTTGATCAACCACTTTAAATCAAAGACTCAAGGTGGTAACCAACACACTTACTAAGGTTGTCTATGCACAAAGAGCACACCACTATAAAAATTCCTAGGGAAAAACAAAAGAAAAGAACTTCGTCAATAATCCATCTCGTGTGGATTAGGTACCGAGACCATAGTAGCAACAAAGTTAGGAAAAGTCCATTTTGGAAGAAAACATAGGTGGATGAAGTCTCGTGAACCAAAGAACAAAGGGGTGAGAGGAAGTTACCTCAATATCCACTAACCGACCTTGACCGATGCAAGTACCCTCGCTTCAAAGGGAACTCTGTAGGGGTATTGAATAGTGTGATACGATGTCTACCCCAGGTACCATGGGAAATCCCCCGCAATCATCTCTAAGAAACATATGAAAGGAAACTAAGGATACCAAATTGCAGTCAGTGTCTAGGGGGTATAATCAACAGTTAGGATCAAACATATGGGCAGGGTAACAAATCCCTATGCTCCAAGAGCATTGCCTCTCAAGGAGGTATCGGTACTAGCAAAACATTCATATACGATCTCTCTGAAATGCTTGGTCAAGCCTCGGAGGGGTTATCTCCTTGAATCTTCCTCACATGACCTCATGTTTATATCTTATGTTAGAGGAGGATCCCAACTACACTTATACGAAAGTTGGGTTTTTACTCTCACTATATTAGACTCCTAAGTTGTTTAATGGCCTTGGAGAGTTATCTCTCCAATTCTAGTCCAAGGCCCTACACCTAGACTAGTTTGTTGACCATACAAACTAAAAGTATAATTAATTTAAATTTATGTGTTCATTTTAAGAGTTGTTTTTTACTCAAAATTCATTGGACGTGAAACTTAGTGGTGTTTCAGAGACTAAAAAAAAATGAAAACACTTTTAAGAACATTGTTATGCAGTAAACTTATTCTTCAACAAAAGTAGTGTTAAAAAATGCTTCAGAGAACTGAAAAATCTTTTTTATTTTAATGACATGCAAGAAATGGATATTTCCATTTAGATGCAATGCAATACTAATGCAAATTTCCTGAATGCAATGCAACTATTTGGAAATGAGTAAAACTACACTATCATTTTCATTGAAACTCGTAACTACCACATGCAAAAACAAATCTTTTCAAGAATGCAAAGAGTATTCTGAAATAAATAAGAACTAAGAAAATAAATCCTACTCCACAAAGAGATTTTATTTTTCAATGAAAAAAAACAAAGGTAAAGACTGAAAACAGAAGTACAAAGCACACCTTCTATAATGTTTTTGTTTTTCTTGTTTTAAGAGCAAAAGAGAAAATGAAAAACTTAACCAAATTTTTATTTTCAAAGAAAACAAGAAAGAAACAAAATGAGAAGTGAAGATAAGTAATCAGACTTATTAAACCTTGTAAGGACAACAAATATAACTATTCCAAACAAGAAAGACATGAGACAAAACTTTCCAAACCAATTCTACAACTTGAAAATGAAAAGCAAAGAAATCAAATATTTTTGTATTTCTTTATAAAATCCCTAACATATTAAATTTTAAACTTAATAGTAGGGAAACCAGAGTCACAGAACCTCAAAAATATTCCTAGCACTAAGCCCAAAACCCCAACAATAAAAAAGGACCATGAAAAACCTTTCTTGTAGAGATGTACACAACTGTATTCAAGGCATATCATCTATGTATGAAACTTTCTTAAAGGAAACACACACGTATATACGTGGCTATTACAAAGGAACATCACGTATATGAGCCAGAAAATTCCAAAAATAGTTGAAATAGGAAATCAACAAGACAGATAAAGCATGAAAAGACTCAAGAAATTAAAAACTACTCACCTAAGTACTAGAAAAGGTTAAAAACAAAGAAAACAAAAAAAAACTTGTAGACTAACCCACTAAGGAGAGTCCCTAGTATGTTCACCAGTAATTTTGCATGGAAATTCCCCTATGGTTGTGGGTAGACCATAACAAATTAGTGACCTCTTAAATATCAACAAATTACAAGAAAATCAAACATAAAAGTCTGTAACTACTTTGATCAAAATAACTAAATATTGGAAAAGAAAGAGAGAAAACTTACCTGATGTCCAGCGGTTGATGTAGATCCCAAGGTTGGAAGCTTTTACGTTCCTTGCAAATTTCTCCTTCCTGAACCTACAAGAGTTGCAAACAAAAAACTACAAAGGAAGGTAGTTATCTTATAACCAACTCTAGTCAATTTGATAAAAAATAAAAATATTTGCAATAACTAGTGTTCTAGACAAATAGATATTAAAAAATCATGAATCATACATAAATAACACTAGTATTAGAAGGAATCATTATTTTTATTATTAAAACAATAGACTGAGGTGTATTTGTTACCTTCTCTGTCATGACATTTCTCCTCAAATAGACTCTAGGTCCCTCCACCCAGGTTACTACACATATGGTAAATCTCTGACTCTGATGCATGAATGGACCCAAAGAAAAACCAAGAAGTTTTCTTGGTCATATAGAAGAGAGCATAGAAAGGGTTGGAAGCAAGGGCTTCTAGGTTTGAGGACCAAGAAGCAACAAGAATTATAGGGGCTTGCAAACGAGGTGAGATGCAACCATCATTACTTTACTTTAGGATTCATTCATTCATTACCTTTCTCCTCATGTTTAATTCTCTATTTAAATAATATCCAAGCAATTGGATACAGTTTTGTATGGTAAAAAGTAGTTAGAAAACTAACCAAACCCATAACTCAACTTGCAATTATGCAAAACACAAAATTGAGCATTTAATGGCATGTATGCAACTTTCCTTTGAGAAACATGTAGATACACATGTTGTATAACTATTAGGCCACATACAAGTTCCAAAATATTGTTTTTTATATAATCCAAAGGAGGTATGGGGAAATGGTGTATGCAAGTAGGATAGGGACAAGGCCAACAAAGTCATCAATGCTTTAGTGGTGGCAATTGACGCTATAATAAGCATAACATGTTACAATTATATGAATTGTTTTTGCACCCTCTCTCTTCTCTTCCAAAGAATACCTTTATCCATTTTTGTGCCAAATATTATAGGTAGATCTAGCTTACTAGGAGCCGATAGAAAGCCAAGTGTCCCATAGAAAGCCAAGTGTCCCAATCGCTTTAACTCCAAAAATATAGTTCTCTTCCTCTCCCTTTATCTTTTTCTAGAAATGTTCCAATCAAGGTTCCTTTTATTTGCATATTTTGTTTAATTTTTAAATTTTAGTGTTTAAAATGGAAAAATGACACTTTGTAGGTGAGTGGCAGCTGGTTTAACTCATTGGGCCCTTCACATTGTCAACTACATCCTCTAACCTCATCATCAACTTCTATAGTAAAAAATTATAGTTTTATCAAGTGTTTTTCATTAAGATGAGACAAAATCATTCAATGTTTTGTTGCAGATCTATCTTATTTTGATTGGGGACATCATACCTATTACAAAAGAAACATTAGGGAATTAATAGTAATATGTTTTCTAACCATTGAACAAAATTTCCACTTTAAGGAGTTTATTGCATATTTTGCACATGATTTTTATTTCATTTGTTTCATGCTCATCATTAGCAACATCAAAGATACATTAAACAAAAACAAAAAAATGTAACGACAATGTCGACTACTTGTAGGTTCAAAGATAATGTTTCATGCTAACATGATTCAAATTATTGTCACTCTAGTTAAAATCTACCACATTTGTAACACATTGACGCCTTTCCCAAAATCATTTTCAATTCCTTCCACTTTCTTGTTCAATAATGCTTCAATTTTCTAAAATTATATAACTATGCCTCCCACAAAAGATCATAATTGCCACAGTTAGTCATATAGAAAAACACCCACATTCTAGGTAGGATATGACCAAAACAATGTTTTCAATTCCAGCTTCAAAGAAATTGAATTGCCACACTCTATCACTACACTTTACACATGCATGGAAGACAATCTATTTGATGTGGTGTCTTGGTTCTAGACAGCCCTTGTTGCATTAAGAATGTCAATTCACCTTCAAATATAGAATTGGTGCATGCTAATTTCATCAATATGAATTGATAGAAAACATTAGCTATCAATGTTGGAAACATACTAATACCCTGCTTCATTCAATATTTGACACTCGTGAAAATAAAATCTTTGGACTTCAACCCATGAGCACATTTGAGTGACGTGATGCAGAACATTGTATAGTGTTGAACCCAAACAACAATACTAAGCATATTACCCATGTTTAGACTGAGTTCATACTTGTACTTAACATCAACATATCTGACCTCATTGCATTAAACTACGCATACCTTAGTGGATCCATTGGGGCCATTGTCATAATATGTCATTAAAATAATAGTTAATGTGAAATGCATCCAAAATATGAACAACTTGACAATAGAGAAATAACAATATGTCTAGTTTGTTTGAAAAAAACTTGGCTTCTTTTAGTGATCGTTGTTCACTATTGACCTTTTCAAGGATAACCTATATGCCATCTTCCATTCTAAGTAAAATAATTGTTTACATGTTGAACTGCTGATGTAAAGACTTCTACTTTCAAGTACAAGAAGAATTAGCATATGTATCCCTAAGGGTTATGTATATTGGCATATGCCCTTGTGAAAATTTTTACATAGATCTTAGGATCAAATCTTATTAATTCCCTTGGGCTTACCTACTAGTAGTTACTACCATCATTCATCCAAAGAACTAGGGAAGAAGGGGGAATCCATGGGGTAATAGAAAGGTACCAACATCCTCACTTGTAACACCAATACACAAGAAAGTGAGGGAGTATATTTATCTAGAGAAAATAAAAATAATTAGCATCTAGGGGTACTCTAATGTAATTGTTCAAGAATGTCAACCCCAACATCCCAAAGGGAAGTGAGAACTTGCTAACCAACCTTTCAAATTTCATTGAGTTGTTAAATGACCATATGAAAAACAAATGTTAGTCTTTTTCCAACACCATCATTCAAGAACCAATCATCTTCCCATTGATACCATTTCCAAGTTCACTTCACAACCTATAATATACTATTGTATACTTGATTCTCAAACACAATTGTCCTTACTTGAAATTGTTTCCATATGTAGATTGAAGGTATTCTCAAAGAAAAAGAAATGTGTTTCCCCCCTTTGAGCCATTTTGTAACAGTTGCAAGCATCTAGTCAAAGTGTATTTCCTTCTATCATTAGGCTCAACTCATTTTTCCCATTGCCAAGGAAATAGATTGTATGTTTACAATTTTAGATTGGAGTACACAATTGTGAAATAAAATACAGAAATTAGTTGCACATTATGCAAGTCACTATCACAAGAAATCTTTCTAAGTTTATCAAAAATATTTTATGAGTAATATGAAAATGATGTACATATTGTTTTCGCTAAGCTGCACCTATTTCATCTTCAAGGGTGATTCACATTATCAATGGACAACATCATTGTTGGATTAAAAAAACTTAGCACCCTGCCTCACTTTTAATCATGTAAATAGAGCAATAAATTGTAGACAATGTCCACCTTGTTTTTGAAAAAGTGCTTCATTTATTAAGAACTATAGCCAAGATGTTTTATGGCATATTGTTTTTCTGAAAAATTAAATCTTTTGCTTCCAAATATTTCAGTTATTGAAAATGCATATTACTTTTTATATAATTTAGTACCATTTAATCCATCATACATATTTACTATGATTTTAATAATATAACTAGTAAAGCCTTCAAAATAAACTCTACAATGCAAATACTGCTTTTGTCATGTTGTTCCTTCTTTTTTTTTCTAGTATCTCAAACTCTTTTCCTATCAAATTCATTGAGCATTCTCAACATATTGTGTTAACAATGCAAATATTTCCTTTATTATGTTGTTCCTTTCTTCTTTCTTGTATCTCAAACTCTTTTCCTATCAAATTCATTGAGCATTCTCAACATATTGTGTCAACAATGCAAATATTGCCTTTGTCATGTTGTTCCTTTCTTCTTTCTTCTCAAACTCTTTTCCTATCAAATTCATTGAGAAATCTCAACATATTGTGTCAACAAAACTATCATATACAACACTTTGGCATGATGTTGTTTCCAACCTAGATGGTTATGATTTTGGGTTTACCATTATTATTTTGTGTTAGTAGAATTTGTTATTGAAATTTAAAAATCGTTTTATTGTAATTTGAAATCGTTATTAACTGCATATTGTTTTCTTCCTCTAGCAAAAAAAAAATCAAGAACTTTTCCACTCAATAACCATGTTCATTTTGATATTAATAATGACCTTATTTATTAATATGTGTATATTATTTATTGAATTGGAATAAAAAATCTTTGTAATTCTTTCACAATGTCTTTAATAAAGCAATCGGTCATTGGTATTGAAATTTGAATTTTTTTTTATTGTAATTCAAAAACGTTATTAATCACACTACTACGACAATTAAAAAAATATACCTAACTTCTACTACTATAACCTCCAGGTGTGTCCACGCTGCCCCAACGCTACACACTAGATTAGTCGGGGGGAGTTGACTCGAGACCGCTTTGGAACTTCATTTTCACGACACTTGCCAATTGAGCTGCCCCTTAGATATTAATTTTTCCTAGTTTTTATTTTATCTTATAATACCAATTTAATTATACTTTTTACTTTATCAATTTTTTTATTTTTGTTTTATTAAAATAATAAAAAAATAACTAAAATAAATATATGAATAAGTATTAAGTTAAGTTAAAATATATATAGCAATACATAATCTCCTAACATATTTAAAATAACCTTAGAAAGTCGTCCAACTATGATTGAACCCTGTCCATCACCAAGTCAATTGCGAGAGACCACAAAGGAATGTAATAGAATGCAATTGAGAAGTGAATTGAGAATGCAATAAAATAAACTATGTGCTGAAAATACTTATCATATTGTTTATTATGCATTGTTATTCATATTGTTATGAATGTATTTTGCATTGTTGATATTATATATCTCAAAATTTATTTATTTAGTATAATAATTGTTTGTTTATTTTGATGCTTTTGTTAAATATTAGTGACAAACATATCATTAAAAAATCCAATATAATAATTATTTATTTATTTTAATGTTTTTGTTAAATATTAGGGTTCATGAAACATATTAACATATTACTGAACATCTTTTGCTAAATATTAGTCACAATGAAACATATCATTTGAAAATCCAATATAATAATTATTTGTTTATTTTAATGTTTTTGTTAGACATTAGTGACCATGAAACATATCATTGAAAATCTTTTATGCACAAGATTTTGAAAGGGTAAATCATTATTATAAATAAATCATGTGAAAATCATACATATCTTAATACTCCAAATGCCCATACTTTAAGACCTTGGATATACCAAGATACTATTAATTAATATGAATTCAAACATAAGCTTGGGTTAATTAATACGAATTCAAACATAGGCCTTCGTTATTTTTAAAATCTATATTTATTTATTCTTTATCTATTTGTAATATAGAATTTTATATTTATCTATTTGTAATATAGAATTTTATATAACAAAAGTAGTGGTTTCCATGCATTGGCAATTATTCATATAGAAAACCTTCTTTGACAATCTTGAAGAAAGCCTTCTTTGGATTTCAAAGAACATGTGAATGTGCTTTCATTTGAGAATGCATAAGTTGTCATCAATATAAGAATATACAATTATAGGTCTCAACCTCATATGATAGTTTTGGATAAGAAGAGAAAGAATGGAGAGACTATAAGTGTTTTTTAATTTTTTTTATTATATAATTTAATTTTATATTAATCTTTTAATATAAATATACACATGGTAAGTTTATCTTAATTTATAACATGGAAATAAAATATTAAGAATTTCACAAATTAATGCATGCAAGTTTCTCAAATATTCATTAAAATATTCTCTACATGTCATTAGACAATACTTTACCACCACATACTTTATTTGTTATATAGATTTTATCCACATACTTTATTCCTCCATATAATTTACTCATAAAATATTCTCTACATGTCATTAGACAATACTTTACCACCACATACTTTATTTGTTATATAGATTTTATCCACATACTTTATTCCTCCATATAATTTACTCATAAATCAAATTTCAATTTTCTGACACTATTTAACCACCACATACTTTATTCTTCCATATACTTTACAAATAAATCAAATTGAAGATCTCTTATAAATAAATCAAATTGAAGATCTCTTATAAATAAATTTTATCTTTCACTTATTTTATTCATAAAGAAATAAAATCTTATAAAAAATCTGGTCTCATACACTCAATTTTAATCTTATTAAGTTAACGATTCACCCAAGTGCAATCTAAAAAACAAATATTAAAAAATGAGGCCAACAATCCACATATAGGAACACTTTGAAGTATACTTTAATTACCTATAATCAACATTGATATAAAAATGAGATTGCGGATATCAAAATTTATATAATAAATAGATGAAATGGTGGAATCTGTCATAATACAAAATAAAAATGTGATTTGTTTTTTGTTTGCTAGTTTGTTTCTGACATGCAGGACTAATCTGTGGCTTGAGAAACCGCAATTCAGGGGAATCTAAGCCGTCAAAACCACCTGGAGATCACACTCAGCCTCTGCCACACCAATCCTTAACATGGCTGGATTTTTTGTCCCCGCAGGTATCGAACCAATGACTTTAACATCAGGCAGTGCCTTAACAACACACTCTGTCACCGACTATTTTACACCTCAGGGACAAATAAAAATGTTGTTTGATATCCACCTGATGTTTAAGAAAACTAGATTTTTAGCAATTGTTTTAAAATAAATTTTCTTTTGATTTGGTGAAAAGAAAGCATTGTCAAATCATATCAAAGCATTATCGAAGAGAGTAATAAAACATGTCATTCTACGATTCCTGTGATAGATATGGGATTGATGTTCATTGTCAATGGATTTATTATGTTAGAATTGTTTATTTTTCATAAGAGATGATATTCTATATGAATATCTTATTACAATGATGAGTGTTCATATATAAAGAACACATGGTGACCAACCATGAAATGATGCGTCCCTTGAATAATAAATAACTACTTATNATATATATATATATATATATATATATATATATATATGGAAGAATGTCTTCTCAATGTTGTCCAAACATCAACACTCTCTCTCAACGAGGGAGACATTCTTCATCATGCCAAAGCTTGTCTATGAAGTATACACACTTTACTCTAGACTCATGACATTCGCCAGTCTTGGAAGATGTCTCTCTCCCACCTAAACCGAGGGGAAATGCCTGTTGTGGCTCTCCCTCTGAGCTAATTGACTCTCTCTGAGATCAAGCTCACTGTAGGTCCACATGTGATAGCATCTAACATCTTTAAGAATTTTATCATTCCAAGTCAAATCACCATAACTAAGGGAAAACAACACACCAAGGCCATTTACCACAGGTACACCCTTATGAGTGAATGTTATCCCAATACTATTTGATACATGGAAAGCACCTCGAGTCCATACCACTCCTTGTCATGATCAAGGAAGGACTATGCTTGGGCCCATTTATCACAAGTACACCCTTGTGATAAATGTATCTTATCTCCATTGGTCTATAGCCCAATATAGGAAAAGGTCTATCTGATGCTTACTAGGGCCATCCACCTATGTTTATACACTTCATGTAGTTGGTATCCACAAGACTTGAGCTAGCTCATCCTACAAGGGGTGGCTAGTCCCTTGGGGATGATCAAGCTAAGTCATCTTGGACCATACTTGACATATTGAGGTTCCCTTGTGAAACCAATGTCTCAGCTCACTCATGAATTGTGTCCATACTAAACATTTTGTGGTTCCATATTGGAACACATGTCTAAGACATATCAAGGTTCCCTCATGGAAACAATGTATTCTCTAGGACAAATCAAAGTTTCCTCATGGAACTGATGTCCCCTAACACATATCAATGTTTCCTCATGAAACCCATGTCTCGGTTCCTTCATCTGACCATCTGAGGCATGTTAAGATGAATTCCACATTCCCCCCTACTAGTCCACACAAGACCCTCTAGAGAGAATGTCTCTCGCTTGTTGCCTCAAACATCAATGGTCCCTCTTAGCTAGGAATGTATCTTTCCACGATGTCTTCATCTAGTAGTCCACTGAATATTCTACAATCAACTAGTACACATAGATACTACCATACCATCGATAGCTCAAATCATCTATTACAGCCTCTGTGATCAAGCAGTAGCACACAATTACTTCCAAGCGATCTGGTAGTCTCCATGACAATCAGCTAGTATCACACAACTACTACAATGCCATCCAAACGAACATGACTATGCTAATCCAAAGTAGTACACAACTATTGTCCATTGGTACACAACAACTGCTAGTAGCACACAACTATTGTCCAGTGACACACAATCGCTGCCAGTGGTACACAACCACTATAGTAGCACACAACTACTATCCAAAGACACATAGTCTCCACTAATGGTACACAACCACTGTAGTATCACACAACTACTATCTAATGACACACAATCACTATCAGTGGTACAGACCCACTGTAGTAGCACACAACTACTGTCCAGAGACACACAGTCTCCACTAGTGGTACACAACCATTGTAGTAGGACACAACTACTATACAGAGATACATAGTCTCTTTCATAGTTTCATGACTAGGCATGTGTCCCACAATTGTCACACACTCAACAGAGTGTCACGTGACTACAATAACCATTCTTCCTGATTAGATCACCATCTATGCTACAGGTAGGGCCGACTTTTACAAGTACACATATTATTTTCTAGAATATTATTTTTTGAATATATACATTATGAAGACTGACCATAGTTACAATTTCAACACTCCCTCTTAACTAGGGAGGTATTATTAACAACCAGCTAAATGTATTCAAGTTGACCAATTTTATCTAATGGAAAGTTACATCAAATATATCATGACATATCATCAACTACATCATATCTTATCCATAAGTCATCTGGCATGGTGCACATCAAGTCATATCATCCATTGGATCATCTCTAAGTCGTACTAGCATGATGTGAATGCATCATATCTAAGTTTTATTGGAATGATGTGGAGTATCATCTACATCATCTCTAAGTTGTACTTAGTATGATCCTTCTGCATCATATCTAAGTTGTATTAGCATGATGTAGATCAGTGCCTCTACATCATCTCTAAGTTGTACTAGCATGATGCTACTACATCATATTTAAGTTGTACTAGTATGATGTGAGTTAGGCAACTGCACCATCTCTAAGATGTACTAGCATGATGCTAATGCATCATATCTAAGTTGTACTAGCATGATGCGAGTCAGGCACTGCACCATATATAAGTTGTACTAGCATGATGTGACTCCGAACATCTGTATCATCTCTAATTTGTACTAGCATGATACAAAAGCATCATATCTAAGTTGTACTAGCATGATACATATCAACACTCCCTCTCAACCAAAGGAGCAATCTCCCCAAGTCCCAACTTTCCCCTGAAGTATACAAACTTCCCTTTGGACAAGGGCTTCGTCATAATATTTTCTATCTACTCATTGGTGGAGATATATTAGGGTCTTTACTGCTCCCTTCTAGACTTGATCATGGATATACTGATACTTGATCTCAATGTGATTTGACTTGTCATGGAACACAAGGTTCTCTGAAAGCTTCACACAACTTTAATTGTCATAGTATATCACGATCAATTCCAACACTTGATCAAACATCAAGAAACCATCTTACAAAGCCATACTGCTCAGGCATCACAAGCTGAAATATATTTTTCCTCTGCAGTATTGAGTATGAAAGACTTTTGTTTCCCGCTAATCCAAGAGATCATAGTAGAGCCCAAACTAAAACATACACTAGAAGTACTCTTTTTGTCACTTGAACTCTATCCAATCGGAATCCATATATCCCTGTAGTTGTACATCATTATTTGAGACATATATTAAACCATAATTTAGCATGCCACACAATTATCTTAAAATGTTATTTGCAGCTATCCAATGCTCATATCTCAGTTCCACCTTGTGTTTTCACAATGAATCAAATGTCAAACCTGGTATTAACCAAATACATCAATTAGCCAATCAACCGTTGGGTCACGCTTACCATCAATATCGTCGTATCTATCGACTAAATTTAGGGGATCGTTCGATTATATAGGCATCAGTTATTATACAACCTTATACCAAATATACACTCCTACCCGTACCCATGATAACACACAAAACAACAGATCAAACCCCAAATCGCTCACAACATACAACCAGCCAGATACACAATTACATGCAGCTCGATCTTGAATTGATTGACTGACTGAAGGCTGACAAAACTAGTATATAAACTATATGAAAGTTCTCAATTTGAGTTGAGATAAATTTCTGAAAGTTCTATATGCATATAAACTAGTATTTTGATTGAGTTATAAACATAGAAATTATCAATGGTATAGAACGTTGTTATTTTTTCACTAAGTTCTAGTATATAAACTATAAACTATATGAAAGTTTTCAACTAGGCTGAATTTCTCAATTTGAGTTGAGATAAATTTATGAAAGTTCTATATGCATATAAACTAGTATTTTGATTGAGTTATAAACATATAAATTATCAATAGTATAGAACGTTGTTGTTTTTTCACTAAGTTATAAACACAAAAATTAGAGTTGTCATTTTTTTTAATTTTATATTATATTTGATGAATCTATACATATTTGTATCCATAGATACCTTATTTCTGCTAAATAGGGAAAACTCTAAATGGAAACTAAACAATCTAACACATCCTCAAAATTCCAAATGGAAGCTAAACAATCAACACAACAAGATTTTTACAAGTAACACCTTGTCACTTGAAAACATTATTCCATTTGACACCTCTTGTAAATCCATTAAATGCTCTGAGAATGTCTACTTCACGAGTTTCATCGCTTCCTTCCATGTCTCCTCCCACGCATGGAAGCATCTATCTGTCCCTTAAGTCACACATGGTATTCATTTATTTGTCCCTTAAATCACACACTCACCCTGTACTACCACAATATGGTCGTCTCATGGCTGAAGTAGCAAATAGTTGCCTGGTCCTCAAGATGGAATATTTAGACCTAAGAGGAAATAAGATATTTGGACCCATTCTTTCTGAATTGAACCTTAGAAGGCTCAAGGAATTGCATCTCTCTGAAAACCATTTCTCAAGTGAGCTCTCATTTCTGTTTCCAAACATTGTTTTTGATAGTTTATCGGTCATTCCAACAACATTTTCATGGGCATGATTCCTTCTGACACAACCCAAATATCATTCTTAGAATTCATTTTGTTCAGTGGGAATTCCATTCCAAAGATTTTAGGCTCCTTACAATCTCTCTTGGTCCTCCATCTTCATGGAAATTTTTTTATAAGGGGGGCTCCCTCCAACATTAGTTGATGATGGAAACAAGATGGATGTATCAAACAATTTATTGGTGGGGAGAATTCCTCCATTTACAAAGGTCAAAACTCTCAGTTTTTTTAATGTTTCAAACAATTATCTAGAGGGTCCCATTTCAAAGGGATCTTGGTTCAAGTATGAAGCTGATCCTAATTCTTTTGTGGGAAATGTCAGGCTATGCAGGTGGCCACTTAAATCTTGTTCAATGAAAAAACCATAGGACATTATTACGAGAGATGCTAGATATACTATATTGTTGGTGGGTCTCTCACGAATGTGCTCGTGCCTAATTTGGTATTCATCCTAGGTAGATCATGGAAGACACTAAAACCATTTGGAATGATGGGTAGGGCCATCCTTCTTGTGGGGATTTTGATAAATTGTAAAGGTTGAGCCATTTTTTATTGAGTTTGACAATTCTAAATAGAATTTGAATGAACTAGAAAGCCCTACAAAAATTAATTCTAAACCCCAATCCAAAGTCCATTCCCAGTTTCATCATTATTCACATCATAGTACAATGAATTTGTCGAGTGAAAAAAGTGGGTAAGGAGATCTTGTTTAGCTTTGGGAATCAAGTATTCAACAACTATAGGGAAAATACCAAGATACCCAACAATCATTGGTTACAAAGGATGCTGTCATATCACCAATTCAGTGAGTACCTATTTCACTAAGATGAACCCTTTATATATGGTACACTTGTAAAAGAAACTGAATTCTTGTTGTTAAGAAATAAATCACAGAGAAATTAAAATTAAAGAAGAGTACAATACACAAGATACAAAACATATACATGGTTCACCCAATGTGGACTATGTCCATGGAGAAATTGTTATTCCTTCTTTTATTCCTTTCAACAAAGTAAATGGATATAATCTACAACACATATTTTGTAACTTCTTCTTCACTCCTTTTTACAATCTCTCCCCCCTTTTTTACCATGCTCTCTCATAATACATGCAGAGTATAATGAATTATCCTAAGCCTTTTAAAGGCTTCATTACATATAATCCACAAGCATAATACTATAGACTACCAAAACCATGGGACACAAATACCATGGTTCACCAATACAATCGGTCTAGAACCTCTTGTTTACCTAAAATAAATTTGACTTTTTTACCAAGTCAAGTTTATCCTAAAATTTCTCCATTTAAAATTGACTTGTGGTTTCCCTTGATTAAATATGACGAAAGTGACCAAAGGAGAATTCATCGCTCACCTTCAGGCTCTACCTCCCTCAAAGTCTATAACCAAGATGTCTGGGAATCCCACATGCTCCCCTTTTTTTTCACCTAGGTATACATCTAGACTTTACTGGTAATTTAACTAAGGTCACATGTGTAACCAAGGCTTATAGTTGTATGCCTAAATAAGGTCGCATGTCTAACCAATTCTTACATAATATATATATATTTTTTAACAATCCATTGAATCAATAAGATAATCAGGCTCCATAACCAACAATCTCCCACTTGGAGACTAATTATAGCAACTCCACCGCTACTACACCTACTGGATTATGCTCCAACTTTGGACTTGACAAGTTTCTCATCTTCGCCGTCATGCTTGAAGACCTACCAAAACTAAGAAGCAACTCAGTTTCTCCCTAGTTACTACCTTTATTGACATGTCTACAGAATTTTGGCTAGTGTGAATATTTTCCAGCTTAAATTGTCCATCTTCCAAAACTGATTGTATGAAATGGTACTTGAGTTGTATATGTTTTGTCTTAGAATGGAAGGATGATTTCTTTGCAAGATGAATGGCATTCTGGTTGTCACTATACAACCTGCTATTCTCTTTCTTCTTTCCCAATTCCTCCATAAACCTTTGTAACCAAATCATCTCCTTACTAGCCTATGTATTAGCAACATACTCTACTTCCGTTGTTGAAAGTGCAACAACTTTTTGCAATTTTGAAATCCAACTTATGATTGTTCCAACTACAATAAAAAACATACCTTGTGGTGCTCCTCCCACTATCTATATCACCTACCATATATGAATCAACATATCCCTGTAGAATAGTGTTTGAACCTCAAAAACATAATTCCTGAGTAGTGGTACGTCTCAAATACCTTAGAATCCACTTTACCATCTTCCAATTCTATATACCTAGATTGTTCATATACCTTCTCACAACGCCCATTGCATGTGCAATATCCATCCTTTTGCACACCATCGCATGCATCAAGCTGCCAATTGTCGATGAGTATGGAACCTTGGACATGTAGTCTATCTCCTCCTGTGTCTTGGGACACATCTCCTTAGTCAGTTTGAAATGGTTGGAAAAACATTTACTAACTAGTTTTACATCCTTTATTTTAAAACTTCTATATGTACTCCTTATGAGACAATTCTAATTTGCGATTTTTCATGTCTCTTGTTATTCTCATACCAAGGATTTTCTTTGTAACACCCAAATCCTTCATCGCAAAGGAATTAGATAATTTCCTTTTAAGCACATTTGTTTCCTACATGTTAGAAACTACAACACGAATATCAGCTACATACAATAACAAGATAATATAGATGTTATTATGTAGTTTCTTAAAATAAACATCGTGGTTAGAGTGACATATATTATAACCTTGTTCTATCATAAACCTATCAAATTTCAAATACCACTTCCTTGGAGTTTGATTTAGACCATACAAGCTCTTCTTTAACCTACATACTAATTTTTCATTTCCTTTAACCTAATACTCATGTGACTATTGCATATAAATCTCTTCCTCCAAATCCCCATGGAGAAAAGTTCTCTTTACATCTAACTGTTCAAGGTGCAAACATTCTACATCCATTAGACTTAAAATCGTTCTAATTGAAATCATTTTAACAATAGGAGAAAATATTTCATTAAAATATATACCTTTCTTCTATGCAAACCCCTTTACAACAAGTTTGGCCTTGTACCTCTTTTTTCCTCCATCTACTTCCTTCAACCTGTAAACCCATTTATTTTTCAATGTTGTTTTACCTACAAGAAACTAAACTAAGTCCCAAGTTTTTTTATGTACCAAAGAGTCCATATCCTATTTCATGTCTTTCTCCTACTTCTTTCTTGTTTCTACGTGCATTGCTTCTTCATATCTTTCTAGTTCGCTAGAATCAATCAACAATAAATAATACATTAAAGGAGAATATCATTGAATGGGTTTACTTATCCTGGAAGATCTTTTAACAACACTTGTAGGAGTTTGATGTTCCTATTGTTATTGTTGTTCTTGAACATTTTGATTTTCTAGCATCTCTGGGATTTCATTTTTTGTAATTTCGTCAAGCACCATGTATTTTGTGTTTTCCTTTTCCTATTCATTTTCCTACAAAAGATATTTGTACATGGCCTTCTCATTGAATACCACATCTATGCTCCTAATGATTTTGTGATTTTCATAATCCCATAAGTGATAGCCAAAATCGTTAACTCCATATCCAATAAAGGTACACTTCATGGATTTTTCCTCAATCTTGTTCTATTTTCTCTATCAATATGGACAAATGCTTCACAGTTGAAAGTATTCAGAAATGAGTAATTTACCTTTTTACCTATCCATGCCTCCTCTAGAATGCCACCATCCAAGTAATTTGAGGCCCCTCTATTTATTAAGTAAATAGCAGTATCCACGGCTTCTACCCAAAAATGTAAGGGAAATCCTACATGTAATCTTATACTCCTTGCACGCTCCATGATCGTCATGTTCATCTTTTCTGACACACCATTTCCTTGTGGTGTTCCTAGAACTATCTTCTCTCTAAAAATCCCATGGTGCGAACAGTAACTACCAAAATCCTTGCTTCAATATTCACCTCCATAGATAATTTTAGAGGGAAATTAGGGGGTTTTTAATTTTAGTCGGGGAAATTATTTGCAAAGAGGGGTTTGATTATAAATATTCCCATATTTGTTTTTAAAAAATTATATGTAAAACCCTTATCCCATGGAAATTTTTGAACTCAAAGCACTAAAATCCATTTTCACCTCCTAAAATTCAAACTAACTCCTCCCATTCGCCCTGTTTTCTTGGTAATGATAATTATTTAGATATAATTCACCCCAATTTTATGGGAATGGTAGTCACTTTGAGTTATTTATCCTTGTGGAAATATATTCTTGTTTCTCTGGCATACATTTCACCCAGATTTGTTGAATTAATGATTTGCAGTATACACAATTGTATATATAACACACCATTTTGTTTTTGTGGTTGCCAAATTACTATATTTATTTTGAAGGCCAACGACACTGAGAATGAGAAAGAAGAAGGAAGAAATCGAGGTCAAGAAGAAAATCCATTTAGGGTTAGGGTTAGATTTAGTTTCAGGGTTAGACTTTAGTTCTACTTTTTATTCAGCAGGGATAGGTTCTATTTCCCACAGTGCAATCCAATGTTGCAATATTGGATTTTAGGTAATTTATTATAGTTCTAGATCTATTTTATGTTGTAATTTATATAACTTGAATTTTTCAATTTGATGGATGAAATTTCTAGAATTGAGAATCAAAAGTTGAATTAGTTTTTATTATTTCCAGTTAATGAAAAAAATGTGGGTGGAAAGAAGGTATAGGATTGGGAGTCGTAGAGAAGGTATGGGTTCCGAACATTAATGCATTATTTGGGTTACAATGCATTTCTTTTATGAACAAAGAAATTTAGTTGAATTCTAGAGTAATTGGAGATTATTGTTGTACAACTTAAACATCGATTTATTTTATAGGAAGAATTGATAAATAATTTTATGACAAGAGAATAAGCACACATTCACGAGACAAGCCAGTAGGGAAACATTATATCAGCTTCAACAGCTATGGAAATAGATTGTTGCGCACATGTACTTTGTTTCCATATAATTCATATATGCTTACTATCCATCTCAACAACCTATTAACTTTTAGAGATCTTGACTCACTGTCTATAGCTAGAAAAATATGTGAAAATAATTTCAAAATATTCTTGACCACAAGTTTCATGATGACTAGTTGTACATCAATAGACTTTATCTTAGATAATTAAGTTGAGATTTCCGTACCCTATATTTTTCTGCATGATTCTATCCCACCATGGGGGGATAAGGAAAATGTAACCCTTTTGATTATGTAGGTACTCTTTGGATTTCATTGTTCTATAAATATTTCCACATGTAGTGTCTTCTTGCGGCACTCTTTTTACTTTGAACAAATGACATTTCATAATTTGGTATATGTCCACATATATTTCCCATTTCTTGAAGCATATGCTTATTGTTTCTACAATTCAAATCAACATGGATAGGGATTTTTGGAGCTATTTGATACAAGAAGCTGCAAGAGATTTAGTTGGCTTTGAACCATGAGGAGTCTACATAGTGTAAAGGTTCTCAAACTTGGAACTTCTGCAACCACAACATCTCTCCCAAGATTAATTGATGATGTTGTGAAGGTATATACTTTAAAAGATCAAAATATAGAAATCCTCAAATATTCTCTATCCACTACCATTGTTGTATCCACTTACAAAAATGTTGCATTTTTTGTATATATCATACCATAAGCTATGAATTCCTTCACCACCACACTAAGCTTTTGAACTATTAATGATTGTTCCTTGGAGTAGGTGCATCACCCTTGTAGCAATTGGTGACATTGTTGATCATTTAATCCCTGCTACTTTTGTGAAAAGTACAATTAATATTGCAATTGTGCTATCAATGAAACATGAGTTTGTTGAGAAGCCAATGATGTTGTCCTACATGGGCCCTATGGTACAAATAAAACTATTGTTACATTCATAGTCCCCAGCTCAATTAAATAGGTTGTGGAAGTGGAGTCTGTGGTGTGATTGAGATAGTTGGAAAAAATAATTGCACCACTAGAATAGATTGTGTAATTGAACTTGATAGTTTCACTGGAGTTGGTTGGCACCCTTGGTTTGTTAATGACATATAATCCCAAATACCAATAGACACTTATAAAGCATACTAAAAATTTTCTAATAGAGATGAGCTAATCATAGACATAGGGTCTGCCCAAAAAAAAATCCTTATCCAACTTTGGGACAATCAAAGTCTCATTAAGAAATCGTAATTTCTGATACATAAAACAATAACCCCAATCAAGTGACAATATATCCAAAAAATAACCCCAAAAGAAAGTGCAATGGGCACATTAACAACTTGAAGTACATTGTTACAAAGTTAGAATCACCATATTCAAGCTTCTAGTTAAATAGAATACTACCTAATTATAAAAGTTGGAGAGAAACCAACTTAACTACTACAACTTGCATTTCCATTGCAAGTGACCATTAGGTATTGTTTTCTTTTATATCCCACAATGCATTTTTTATATTCAAAAATTTGAGTTATGAGATATAGTGTTTCCTAAAATTAAAGTTCAAACCAAAGAAGGGAAAAAAATTAGGTTCCTAAAATTAAAAGTTCAAACCAAAGGGAAAAAATTAGGTATACTGAAATAATAGAATGTCTTGTTTAGGGGATTGAAGAATAGTCAGAGAATTTAGAATCACCATATTCAAGCTTCTAGTTAAAAAGAATACTACCTAATTGTAAAAGTGCTGGACAATTGAGAGGAGGGGGGGGGGGTGAATCAGTTGTTACCGTGTTTAAACAATTATGCTTCTTTTAAACTCTTTGCAGAAAAATTAATGTCAATCACAATAATGCAGGGAAGTAAGAAATAGAACATTCAACATCATTCACACATATGAAATATACAAAGACAGATATTTCCTGAGGAAACCCACAAAGGGTGAAAACCTCTTCTTCTTTATATGATAAGTAATCTTTACATTCTGTACATTATCATACTTATGAGCACCAACTCATAATGAGGCTACAACCTCTGTTTTGCAAGCTGCTACTTGCTGAGAGCACCAACTCTCTGGTTTCTCTGGCACCCACTAGAAGGAAGCACCAACTCCTTAAGAGTTCCATCACTAACTGGATGGAAGAACCAACTTCCATTTACATAGGCACTGACTTGTATATCAGAGAACCAATATTCTCCCTTGAACCACCCTGCCACCCTGCCACCCTAGTTTTTCTGGTTGCAATCGGATGGAATCTACAACTCCTTGTGTTCAAGCACCCACTTGAACCTCTCAGGACAACAGTCCTCCCTAGCACCTCCCAACCACCCTTAAATATAAAGTTTTCTATATATAAGTTTATCACAGTGATACAATATTTATCAATGGCTTACTGGTCTTATCACTGTTCTGCTACACTTCTCTTCTCTACATGCATCAGTGTCTTCCTGCACACTCCCCTTGCGCTTTATGTTCTTCTGCCTTTTATTCTCTGTGTGCCATGTCCCTTCAATGCACCATTCCTCTTCTGTGCATTTCGGCTGTTGCACTCTACCTCCTTCTACACGCATAAATCCCTCTCAACAACAACACCCATCTCTTCTCTGTTCTATGTATTTATACTATCTATGCACCTTATTCGTCCTCCATGCACAGTGCCTCTGCATGCTCTTCAACGTGCCACGGTTCTATTCATCGGGTTGTTCACTTACCACTTCAATTTTTTCTCTGCTTTGCTCACTCAAGCATGAACACACTCTCTTTGTTCTGCATGTTCTACTCTTGTCCAGTCCTCTACCTCATCATCATAGCAATTCCTCAGCTTTTCTGGGGGTTATGCCCATGTGTTCATCATCACTGGGTGTTAGGCTGAGATTCCTTCACCTCTCTAGCAGTCGAGAGTCTTTGTCTTCTCTGTCACAGTCAAGCTCATCCTCTCTATTGTAGTTATAGGCTTCAACGCTCTTCCATATGTCAATTGCCTCTATGAGAATTCTTCATTACACTGGTAGATTCCTTGAGACTCTTCAGCTTCTCTGGCGATCACGTTGAAGTCTCTTCGAGTCCTCTCGCAGAAACAATCAGTCGTTTTTAGCAGTTACACTGTGAACCTCCAAAAACTGCATCAACAACTGAATCACCACTGATTGATTAACTGTGAAGAGAAACAGTATCCCTTCAATCATATTCCCAAATAACCTGCACCATTGGATCATAAATGATGGGTCTTGTGCTTATTTCTCCATTTCACAATTCGACATTTCATCATTTCGGCATTCCTGTGGTGAGGCATCTCATCTCTCCAAGTCACGATCTTCTAGATGGAGATTAGCTTTGTGCTACCTCCTCCCTTGAGACTTCGTTGATGTGACCATAGGTTATGACCAGGGGCCAATTCTGAACACGCATTTAGCATTTTGTGTTTCGAAGATTCTGTGATGAGTCATCTTGACTCTCCATGTCCCAACCTCTGAAATGGAGCTTGTCTCTTGGAGCTCTTCTCTACATCTCTTCGACGATGTGACCACTGGTGGTGACCAAGTGCTTATCCATATAGTGCTTTCTCAATTTCGCATTTTGGCACTTTGGGACTCCTGTGATGAAGAGTCTCGACTCTTGACTCCTCCAACTCCTAGTATCCAAAACTCCGGTCGATGTGCCTATTTCAGGATTTTCGGTGTTTTGCATTTTGGTACTTCGGGACTCCTATGATGAAGAGTCTCGACTCTTGACTCCTCCAACTCCTGGTATCCGAAACTCCAGTTGATGTGCCTATTTCAGGATTTTTGGCGTTTCACATTTCGGCACTTCGGGACTCCTATGATGAAGAGTCTCGACTCTTGACTCCTCCAACTTCCGGTATCCGAAACTCCGAAATGGAGTCTTTGTTTCTGATACCCAATATGGAATTTAGCTTCTGATCTTGCCATGCAATCATCGCTGTGATGCTGGTCATGATCTTTGCCATCAATGACAAACACACATACACTACACTCTGCATGCACCTCTGCACTATCTCTTTTGGTCTTCACGAGCTTGCTCTGTTGCATCTTCCCAAGATACTTCTGGTGCCCTCTTGGCACATTATACCTGTACTCAAGCCATCATCGTTGTTGTACTTGCCATCAATGACAAGCATACGTTGCTTGTAAAACATGCCAATAATTTCCCCCTTTGGCATTGATGGCAACAGAGGCACCCAAACCCGTTCTTTTCTCCCCCTTTGACATCAATGTCAAATAAAACACGCTCCCCCTGAGTTGTTGCAGTATTTTTCAGAGGTATCAGATATTCAATCAATACAAACTCCCCCTAACAGGATGGACTCTCTTAGGTGTGATACGGGATGACACCCAACTTCTGTCGAAGATATTCAAATGGTGTCTTAGCTAGGGTTTTAGTAAGGATGTCTACAATTTGTTTTGTGGTTGGAATGTAATGGACCTGAACAATATGATTGGTGACATTCTCTCTCAGAAAATGGTATTTTATGGGAATATGCTTGGTCTTGGAGTGGAATACAAGATTCTTGGACACATTGATGGCACTAGTGTTATCACAATGAATTGGGATCGGTGTAGTGTATTTTACCTCCAAGTCTGCAAGTGTCTGAATCATCCATAATACCTGAGTGCAATAGGTAGCAGCTGCAATTTACTCTGCCTCTGTAGTTGATAAATAAATGGAACCTTTCTTTTTACTAAACCATGCTACTAGAGAATCTCCTAAGAAGAACGCACCTCCACTTGTGCTTTTCCGCACATCTGAGTAGACTGATAATTGAAAATTCTGATTCTTAGGATACCATAGGCCATAGTTCATTGTTTCTATCAAATATCTGAATATTCTTTTGATAGCTAGAAAATGACTCTGTTTAGGTGGATACTGATATCTTCCTACCATTCCAATAGCATGCATTATGTTTGGGCCAGATACTGGGATGTACAACAGGTTGCCTATCATTGACCTATATAAACTTTGATCAACATCAGGTGAGTCATCATCCTTTCTTAATTTGAATCCAGTAACCATAGGTGTGCCCACAGGTTTATAATATTGCATTTGAAACCTTTTCAACATTTCTCTTAGATATTTTTCTTGAGAAATGAACATCCCTTCAGACCTCTGAGTAATTTGCAGACCAAGAAAAAATGACAGTTCACCTATCATAGACATTTCAAACTCAGACTCCATGGCAG
>ML788093.1:803962-822798 GCA_009831015.1 Picea engelmannii
CTGATGACAGTGAAAGAATACACTGAAGAATTCTACAGGCTGAACATCAGGGCAGGTCATCGAGAGAGAGATGATGAAAAAGTTGCCAGATACATGAATGGTCTGAGATATGACATTCAGGATGAGATGAGCATGGTAACCATCCGAACAGTGGAAGATGCTTATCAGATGGCTCTGAAGGCTGAAGAGAAGCTGAGCCAAAAGCAAGGTCAGAGAGGCCAAGGCAGAAGTCATCCCAAAGGCAAATCAGTTGCCCAGGATAAATATCAAAATCCGAAGGAAGACTGGAAGAAACCTCAGACTCAAACTGAGAGAGGTGGAAGTTCATAGCGAGGGAAATATGTTGAACAGAGAGGACAACATACTAAGCAGAGGGGAGATTATGTTGATAATAGTACTTTTCCTCGTACTAGAGGTAGAGGAGGAGAAAGAGGTGGAGTGATAAAGTGCTTCACATGTGGAAAGAATGGGCACAAGTCTTATGAGTGTCCAGACAAAAAGAAGGAGAGTGGAGAAGCTCACATCACCGAAGCACAGAGGCAGGATGTTGAGGTAGAAGACGCTGAAGGCGGAAGATCGCTAATGATGCGAAAAACTCTTTTGACACCAGAGAAGGAGGTGGAGAGTTCAGTCCAAAGAAACAGAATTTTTCGGACTGCTTGTAAGACCAAGGACAGGGTATGCAAGGTAATTGTAGACAGTGGAAGCACTGATAATCTCGTTTCAACCGAGATGGTAGAAAAGATGGAGTTGGAGACAATTGATCATCCAAGCCCATACATAATTTCGTGGTTACAGAAGGGACATCAGGTAACTTTCACTAAACAATGTTTAGTTGAATTCAAGATAGGAGGATATAGTGATAAGATATTATGTGATGTTATTCCTATGGATGTTTGTCATCTATTGCTGGGTAGACCATGGCAATATGATAGGAATGTGATTCATGATGGGAGAATGAACACATACACCTTAGAAAAGAATGGGAGAACTCACATGTTGCTTCCAATCAAGGATAAAGAGGTGAAACCTGAAGTAAGTAACATTGTACTTTTCATGAGTGGGAAGGAACTTCTTACAGAGGTTAAGAAGAAGGAGGATCTGCAATTCATTATGGTACGGAAACCGAAGATTGTTTTGACCAGCACAAGAGTGGATGATTTACCAGAAGAGATTCAGGAGCTGCTGGAAGAGTTCACTGATATAGTAGTGGACGAACTACCTCGTTCGTTGCCACCGTTCAGAAGTGTGAGTCATCATATTGATCTCATACCAGGAGCCAGTTTTCTAAACAAAGCCGCATATAGATTGATGCCGCAAGAGAATGAAGAGGTAAAAAGACAAGTCCAGGATTTGATAGACAAGGGGTTGGTCAGAGAAAGCTTGAGTCCATGTGCTATTCCAACAGTACTCAATCCGAAGAAAGACAGAGGCTGGAGGATGTGTACTGAGTCAAGGACAATTAATAAGATAACAATTAGGTACAGATTTCCATTGTCGAGGATGGATGATCTGATGGATTTCTTGAGTGGAGAAAAATTATTTCCAAAGATTGATTTGAAAAGCGGTTATCATCAAATTTGCATGAGAGAAGGTGATGAATGGAAGACGACATTCAAAACCAATGAAGGGCTATATGAATGGCTTGTTATGCTATTTGGCTTAACAAATGCACCAAGTACCTTTATGAGGTTGATGAACGAAGTCCTGAGGGAGTTCATCGGGAAATTTGTCATTGTGTATTTGGATGACATACTGATTTTCAGTAAAACAGTGGTTGAACACTTGAAGCATTTGGTTATAGTAATGAAGAGGCTACAGCAGGAGAAGTTGTTGATAAATATGAAAAAGTCCTCATTTATGAAGACGGAGCTCATTTATCTGGGGTTTGTTATTTCTGCAGATAATTTGAGGATGGATCCTGAAAAGGTGGAGGTAATCAAGAATTGGCCATCACTGAAGAATATCTTTGAGGTGAGAAGTTTTCACGAATTGTCTAGTTTCTACAGGAAGTTCATCAGGAATTTTAGTGGAATTAGTGCACCGATGATGGACACAGTGAAGAAAAGACATAAATCTTTTCACTGGACTGAAGAAGCTGAGAAAAGTTTTAATCTGTTGAAGAGGAAGATTACGGAACAACCAGTTCTGGTGTTGCCGAATTTACAAAAGACATTTCAAGTGAAATGCGATGCAAGTGGGTTTGCAATAGGGGCAGTCTTAAGTCAAGAAGACAAGCCAATAGCATACTTCAGCGAGAAGCTAAATGAAGCGAAAGTGAAATACTCCACTTATGATAAGGAGTTTTATGCTATTATACAGGCATTGAAGAAATGGAGGCATTACTTAATTCCCAAAGAGTTTGTCTTATACAGTGACAATCATGCACTGCAGTTTGTGACTCAACAGGAAAAGTTGAATCAGAGACATGTAAAATGGGTTGAATATATGCAAAATTTCACTTTTGTGATTAAACATATTTCTGGTATTGTTAACAAAGTTGTTGATTCTTTGAGCAGGAAATGTTTGTTGTAAGGAGTTCAAAGTCAAAACTTTGGGTTTTGATGATCTCAGGGATATGTACGCACGTGATCCAGATTTTCAGGAGGCGTATGAAGAAGTTGAGAATCCAGTTCTCAAAGACAGAAGCCAATGGACAGAATACATGATCTAGGAGGGATTACTATTCAAAGGTAATCAACTGTGTATTCCGAAATGCTCCATGAGGGAGAACTTGCTGAAGGAGAAACAAAGTGGAGGGTTGGTCGGACACTTCGGTCATGAAAAGAAATTTGCAAAGTTGAATGAGTCATACTTTTGGCTGGGAATGTGATCAGAGGTCAATATATTTGTGGACAGATGCAGGATTTGCCAGCATTCGAAGGGAAGGAAACATAATGCAAGTTTTTATCAATCATTGCCCATACCTGAGAGGCCGTGGGATGAAATCAGCATGGATTTATATTGGGGTTTCCAAGAACACAAAGGGGGTTTGAATTGATCTTTGTGGTGCTGGATAGATTTTCCAAAATGGAACAATTTATCCCATGTCAGAAAACTAGTGACATAACACACATTGCGAACCTGTTTTTCAAAGAAGTCATTCGACTTCACGGCTTACCAAGGAGAATAGTTTTGGATCGAGATACAAAGTTCGTAGGACACTTCTGGAGGACGTTGTGGAAGAAGCTAGGAACTAACTTGTCATTTAGTTCAACTTATCATCCTTAGACGGATGGACAAATAGAAGTTGTGAACAGAAGTCTGGGAGACTTACTGAGAAGCTTGGTGACAGAACATCACAGCTAGTGGGAAAACATATTACCATAGGCAGAATTTGCTTATAACGACTCAGTAAATAGAAGCACAAGGCAGAGTCCATTTCAGATTGTCTATGGCATGCAACCAAGAGGAATTTATGAATTGAGAGATTCATAACAGACTGCGACTAGGAGCGCTAGTGCAGAATATTTCACAGAGGCGATGAAGGAACTTCATAGCAAGGTGAAGGACCGATTGCAGAATTCAAGCCAGGAGTATAAGCAGAGAGCAGATCAACACATAAGGCAACTTCAGTTCAAAGTTGGTGACTTGATTCTGGCTTATTTTAGGAAGGAAAGGTTCCCGAGGGGAACATATAATAAGCTGGAGATGAAGAAAATCGGACCATGTAGGGTCTTGAAGAAATTTGGGGCGAATGCTTACGAGATTGAATTACCCGATGGGATCGAAATTTCTCCGATATTCAATATCTCAGATTTGTACCCATATAAAGCTGGGGAAACAGGGACAGGAGATAAGCAGCCAGTGATCCAGTGGCAAAAACAGATGCCAGTTGCAGATAAGCCACAGATGGAGCACATACTGGATAAAAGGGTGAGAAAGAAGACTAGAAGAAAGGAATACTTTGAGTATTTGGTCAAATGGAAGGGCCATCTAGTTGAAGATGCTAGCTGGGAGAATGAAGCGGAGATACAAAAGCATGGACAGACCGTGCACAAGCTCATGGAAAGGAGCCCATGGAAATTTTCAAGCGAGGGAGTATGATGGAGGAGCATCTCCAACATCAAGCGAGCCAGCGCGGAGACAACGGACAACTGGACAACCACCCAACACAAATTTTGAATTTCTCCTAAAGTTATTGTACGACCTTAAATGAATTCATTAAGAAGAAACGCACTTGTATAATGTAAACGGACCTTGAGCAATTCACTCTCGTCCTTAGTAGATAGAAGGCATTTATGAAATTAAATGTAAGTAGGTAGAATTGAATGTGTAGATTAGATAGTTTAGAGCGCAAAGAGGGAAACGGGATATAGACACCCTCATTGTGTATTGTAACATAATTGAAGAGGAGCATAGAAGAGAAGCAGAGAGAGATGTGTAGCAGACTGCATGTACAGAAGTTCTGAATTAATATAAGGGAAAGCTTTTATTCAGACTCATGGTGTCCATATATTCTCTGTGTATGCATCTTTGAATGTTATGCTCATAAATGTTTTACTCTTTCTGTCATGCAATTTCTTTTATGCTATGTATGAATGATTTCTTGTTGAATGTTTGAAATCTGAGAGGAAAGGGTAATGGAATGAGTTTCAATTGTTTCTCTATCTGAGCAAGGATTCCTGTAAGGAGTGCAGTCGAATTGTCCGCAAGGAGTGCGTTGACAAAGGGTTCAGATAGGGTAGCTTTTGTTCTCATTCACATAGAAGTGCAGTTGGGCACAGGAGCCATGCAAGGAGTGCGCAGGCCAAGTGAGGTCTCAGGGTTGCAAACCTGAGCAAAGCATTGAGAGACTGTTGCTGCAGGTGTGCGCAGAGTCGAAGTATTCAACACTTGGAAGTGTTTGGAGGTCTGCCACAAGGAGTGCGAGCAAGAGGTTTTTCTGAAGTACTTGGAACTCTTGGAAAGCTCGAAAGGATTTGAAGTCTTTGAAGTCGTTGAAGGAAGGAAAAGAGACCAAATCTTCAAAGTTATTGGGAGAAAGGCATAGTGACGTCGGACCACAGGAGGATGAGTTCTCAGAGGAAGGAACGGACGATCGGAAGTCTCTGTGGAGGATTCACGAGATCCTGTGAGCCGTCAGATCTCGCAGAAGAGTGGGGAAGATATGACAAGTATTTTCGAATATTAAAATCTTAGGAGGGATAGAACCTTCGATCCAAGGCAGTAGGGGCCGTTGGATCACTCGTGAAATCGCCAATCAGGATTTCGCGAGTGGAAGGATCGAAGGGTTGGTATCAAGGTGCACGAAGTTGTGAAAGGATACAATTGAAAGGACGGTGTGGGGCCACAGGAGTCAGCGAGGCAGATAGGTGGCTCACTCTTGACATGGAGTCAACTCCGTTGATCATATTGAGATTTCATGGGTCGAAGTTCCGAACACATTGCATTAGGATTCACGATACCGCGAAGTCCGAAGTCTTGATGGAGTGAAGGGGCATTGAAAAGTCAAAGTTGTGAGCGCATCGGCATTTCAGAATATTGGGTTTCGGGAGTTGAGGAACAAGTTGTTAGACACCACGATCGTCGAAATCGCGATAAGGAGAAATTTGAGGGAGAGAGAAATAGGGTCAGCATTGACTGTTTTTTGGGTTTCAGAGATAGAAGGATAAAATGCTTGACCATTGGATTGGCGAAGGTGCGAAATTTGATCTCCCACATACAAAAGGGATTTCACGAAGTGAATGTGGGTGCAGATTTTCCGAAAGGAAAATAGAAGAGTCATTTTAGAGAGCTCTTTGGGCCAAAATAAGGGAGAATATACTGTGTTGACATGGACCTTCCGACCTGCGAGTTGTGGAGGGAGCGTGCATCGACATTAGATATTATCCCCAAGAAATGTGTGAGCAAGTAGGTTCACACTTACCATCAATATCTTCGTATCTATCGACTAAACTTAGGGTATCGTTCGATTATATAGGCATCAATCACTATACAACCTTATACCAAACATACACTCCTACCCGTACCCCTGATAACATGCAAAACCTATATCCACAATAGATCGAGCCCCAAATCACTCTCAACATATAACCATCCAGATACACAATTATGCACAACTCGATCTTGGCTTGACCAACTACCTGAAGTCTGACAAAATGACTAAGTAAATAATAAACCAAAACTTGGTTGAAATAATCTCCCACAAAATACAAGCTATCTTTCTCATTTTCTTGGGCCCTCTCGTGAGAGAGTCAATCTCAGTTGTGCATACCATGTTGATTTTTTATAAGAGAGATGATATTTTATATGAATATCTTATTACAATGATGAGTGTTCCATATATAGAGAACATATGGTGACCATCCATGAAAGGATGCGTCCCTTGAATAATAAATAACTACTTATTTATTATATATATATATAGAAGAATGTCTTCCCGATGTTGTCCAAACATCAACAAGAATGGATCTATTTTTACTAGATTTATTATCAATTTGAGTCGAGATAAATTTATGAAAGTTCTATATGCATATAAACTAGTATTTTGATATTCTTTTATATTTTGATTGAGTTATAAACATAGAAATTATCAATAGTATAACACGTTTTTATTTTTTCACTAAGGTATAAACACAAAAATTAGAGTTGTTATTTTTTTTTATATTATATTTGATGAATCTATACATATTTGTATCCATAGATACCTTATTTCTGCTAAATAGGGAAAACTCTAAATGGAAACTAAAAAATCTAACACATCGTCAAAACTCCAAATGGAAGCTAAACAATCAACACAACAAGATTTTTACAAGTAACACCTTGTCACTTGAAAACATTATTCCATTTGAAGCCTCTTGTAAACCCATTAAATGTTGTGAGAATGTTTACTTCATGAGAGTTATCACTTCCTCCCATGTGTTCTCCCACGCCTGGAAGCATCTATATGTCCCTTAAGTCACATATGGTATTCATCTATTTGTCCCTTAAATCACACATGGTATTTATGTGGCGAGAGCTTGTTCTTCTCGACCTCTACTACCACAATATGGTCGTCTCATGGATGAAGTAGCAAATACTTGCCTGGTCTTCAAGCTAGAATATTTAGAACTAAGAGGAAACAAGCTATTTGGACCCATTCCTTCTAAATTGAACCTTAGAAGGCTCAAGGAATTGCATCTCTCCAAAAACCATTTCTCAAGTGAGCTCTCATTTCTGTTTCCAAACATTGTTTCTAATAGATTATCGATCAGTCCAACAACATTTTCACGTGCATGATTCCTTCTGACATAGCCCAAATATCATCCTTAGAATCCATTTTGTTCAGTGGGAAGTCCATTCCTAATATTTTAGGCTCCTTACAATCTCTAGTGGTCCTCCATCTTCATGGCAATTTTCTACAAGTGGGGCTCCCTTCAACATTAGTTGATGATGGAAACAAGATGCAGTTCTTGGATGTAGCAAACAATTTCTTGGTGGGGAGAATTCCTCCATTTACAAAGGTCAAAACTCTCAAGTTTTTTAATGTTTCAAACAATTATCTAGAGGGTCCCATTTCACAAGGAGGTTGGTTCAAGTATGAAGTTTATCCTAATTCTTTTGTGGGAAATGTCATGCTATGCAGATGGCCACTTAAATCTTGTTCAATGAAAACAACCATATGACATTAGTACGAGAGATGCTAGAGATACTAGATTGTTGGTGGGTATCTCACGAATGTGCTTGTGCCTAATTTGGTATTCATCCTAGGTAGATCATGGAAGACACTAAAACCATTTGGAATGATGGGTAGGGCCATCCTTCTTGTGGGAATTCTATTAAATTGTAAAGGTTGGGCCATTTTATATTGAGTTCAACAATTCTAAATAGAATTTGAATGAACCAGAAACCCCTACAAAGAGTAATTCTAAACCCCAATCGAAATTCCATTCCCATTTTTATGATTATTCACATCCTAGTACAATGAATTTGTCGAGTGAAAAAAGTGGGTAAGGAGATCTTCTTTAGCTCTGGGAATTAAATATTCAACAACTACAGGGAAAATACCAAGATACCCAAAAATCACTGGTTACAAAGGTTGTTTTCATATCTCCAATTCAGTGAGTACCTATTTCACTAAGATGGACCCTTTATATATGGTACACTTGTAAAAGAAACTGAATTCTTGTTGTTAAGAAATAAATCACAAAGTAATTAAAATTAAATAAGAGTACAATACACAAGACACAAAACATATACGTGTTTCACCCAATGTGGACTATGTCCATGGAGAAATTGGCATTCCTTCTTTTATTCCTTTCAACAAAGTAAACGGATACAATCTATAACGCATTTTTTGTGACTTCCTCTTCACTCATTTTTACAACCTCTACCCCCCTTTTTACCATTCTCTCTCGTAATACATGCAGAGTATAATGAATTATCATAAGAATTTTAAAGGCTTCATTACATGTAATCCATGAGCATAATACTATAGACTACCAAAACCATGGGACACAAATACCATGGTTCATCGATACCATCGGTCTAGAAACCTTTTATTTACCTAAAATAATTTTGACTTTTTTACCAAGTCAAGGTTATCCTAACATTTATCCCCTTAAAATTGACTTGTGTTTTTCCTTGACTAAATCTTACCAAAGTGGCTAAAGGAGCCTTCACCGCTCACCTCCAGGCTCTACCTACCTCAAATTCTATAACCAAGATGTTTGTGAATCTCGCATGTTCCCCTTTTTTTTCGCCTAGGTATACATCTAGACTTTACTGGTAATTTAACTAGGGTCACATGCCTAACCAAGGATTACAGTCGTATGCCCATTTACATGAAAGAAAAAAAAATTATTTAACAATCCATTGAATCAAGAAGATAATTAGGCTCCATAACCAACAATATCCCACTTGGAGACTAATTATAGCAACTCCACTGTACTACACCTACTAGACTATAGTCCAACTTTGGACTTTACAATTTGATCATCTTCACCGTCATGATTGAAGACCTACCAAAACTAACAAGAAACTCAGTTTCTCCCTAGTTGCTACCTTTATTAACATGTTTGCAAAATTTTGGCTAGTGTGAATATTTTCCAGCTTAAATTGTCCATCTTCCAAAAATGATTTTATAAAATGGTACTTGATATGTATATGTTTTGTCTTATAATGGAAGGATGAGTTCTTTGCAAGATGAATGGCATTTTGGTTGTCACTATAAAACCTGTTATTCTCTTGCTTCTTTCCCAAATCCCCCATAAACCTCTGTAACCAAATCATCTCTTTACTAGCCTCTGTATTAGCAACATACTCTGCTTCCGTTGTTGAAAGTGCAACAACTGTATGCAATTTTGAAACCCAACTTATGATTCTTCCACCTACAGTAAAAAAGAATACCCTGTGGTGCTCCTTCTTTTACCTATATCAGCTACCATATTCTGAATCAACATATCCTTGTAGAATAGTGTTTGAACCTCAAAAACATAATTTCTAAGTAGTGGTACCTCTCAAATACCTTAGAATCCACTTTACTATCTTCCAATTCTCTTTACCTAGATTGTTCATATACCTTCTCACCATGCCCATTGCATGTGAAATATCCAGCCTTGTGCACACCATCACATGCATCAAGATGCCAATTGTTGATGAGTATGGAACCTTGGACATGTAGTCTATATCCTCTTGTGTCTTGGGACACATCTCCTTAGTCAGTTTGAAATGGTTGGAAAAAATTTTACTAACTAGTTTTACATCCTATATTTTAAACCTTCTCTATGTACTCTCTATGAGACAATGCTAATTTGCGATTTTTCTCATCTCTTGTTATTCTCATACCAAGGATTTTCTTTGTAACACCCAAATCCTTCATTGCAAATGAATTATCTAATTTTCTTTTAAGCACATTTGTTTCCTACATGTTAGAAACTACAACATGAATGTCATCTACATACAATAACAAGATGATATAGATGTTATTGTGTAGTCTCTTAAAATAAACATAGTGGTTAGACTAAGATATATTATAACCTTGTTCTATCATAAACCTATCAAATTTCAAATACCACTTCCTTGGAGTTTGATTTAGGCCATACAAGATCTTCTTTAAACTACATACTAATTTTTCATTTCCTTTAACCTAATACCCCTGTGACTATTGCATATAAATCTCTTCCTCCAAATCCCCATCGAGAAAAATTGTCTTTAAATCTAACTGTTCAAGATACAAATATTCTACTTCCATTAGACTTAAAATTGTTCTAATTGAAATCATTTTAACAATAGGAGAAAGTATTTCATTAAAATATATACCTGTCTTCTATGCAAACCCCTTTACAACAAGTTTTTCCTTGTACCTATTTTTTCCTCCATCTACTTCCTTCAACCTGTAAACCCATTTATTTTGCAATGTTGTTTTATCTACAGGAAACTAAACTAAGTCCCAAGTTTGTTTGTGTACCAAAGAGTCCATATCTTATTTCATGTCTTTCACCTACTTCTTTCTTGTTTCTATGTGCATTGCTTCTTCATATCTTTTTGGTTCGTTAGAATCAATCAAAAATAAATAATACATTGAAGGAGAATATCATTGAGTGGGTTTACTTATCCTAGTAGATATTTTAACAACACTTGTAGGAGTTTGATGTTCCTGCTATTATTGTTGTTCTTGAACATTTTGATTTTTTGGCATCTCTGGGATTTTATTTTCTGTGATTCCATCAAGCACTGTGCATTTTGTGTTTTCCTTTTTCTATTCATTTTTCTACAAAGGATCTTTGTACATGAATTTCTCATTGAATACCACATCTATGCTCCTAATGATTTTGTGATTTTCATAATCCCATATGTGATAACCAAAATCATTAACTCCATATCAAATAAAGGTACACATCTTGTATTTTGCCTCAAGCTTGTTCTATTTTCTCTATCAATATGGAAAAATGATTCACAATCGAAAGTCTTCAAAAATGAGTAGTTTACCTTTTTACCTATCCATGCCTCCTCTAGAATGCCACCATCCAAGTAATTTGAGGCCCCTCTATTTATTAAGTAAATAGCAGTATCCACATCTTCTACCCAAAAATGTAAGGGCAATCCTACATGCAATCTTATACTCCTTGCACGCTCCATGATCATCTTGTTCATCTTTTCTGACACACCATTTCCTCGAGGTGTTCTTGGAACTATATTCTCTCTAAAAATCCCATGGTGCGAACAGTAACTACCAAACTCCATGCTTCAGTATTCACCTCCATAGATAATTTTAGGGGAGAAATTAGGGGGTTTGTAATTTTAGGTGGAAAAATTATTTGCAAAGAGGGGTTTGATTATAAATATCCCCATATTTATTTTTAAAAAATTATATGTAAAACCCTTAGCCCATGGAAATTTGTGAACTGAAAGCACTAAAATCCATTTCACCTCCTAAAATTTGAACCAACTCCTCCCATTCTCCCCATTTTCTTGGTAATGATAATTATTTAGATATAATTCACCCCAATTTTATGGGAATGACAGTCACTTGGAGGTATTTATCCTTGTGGTAATATATTCTTGTTTCTCTGGTATATATTTCACCCAGATTTGTTGAATTAACAATTTGCGGTATACACAATTGTATATATAACACACCATTTTGTTTTTGTGGTTGCCAAATTACTATATTTTGTTTTAAGGCTAGAGAAACTAAGACTAGGCAAGAAGAAGGAATATATAGAGGGCAAGAAGAAGGAATAAATTGAGGGAAAGAAGCAAATCCATCTAGGGTTAGGGTTAGATTCAGCTTCAGGGTCAGACATTAGTTCTACTTTTTATTCAGCAGGGAGAAGTTCTATTTTCCACAACGCAATCCAGTGTTCCAATATTGGATTTTAGGTAATTTATTATAGTTCTAGATCTATTTTATGTTTTAATTTACATAACTTGAATTTTTTAATTTGATGGATGAAATTTCTAGAATTGAGAATCAGAAGTTGAATTAGTTTTTATTGTTTCCAGTTACTGAAAAAAATGTGGGTGGAAAGAAGGTATAGGATTGGGAGTCACATAGCAGGTATGGGTTTCGAACAGTAATGCATTATTTGGGTTACAATGCATTTATTTTATAAACAAAGCAATCTAGTTGAATTCTAGAGTAATTGGAGATTATTATTGTACAACTTAAACATTGATTTGATTTATAGGAAGAATTGATAAATAATTTTATGACAAGAGAATAAGCATAGGTTCACGGGACAAGCTAGTAGGGAAACATTATATTAGCTTCAACAACTATGGAAATATATTGTTGCTCACATGTACTTTGTTTCCATATAATTCATAGATGATTACTATCCATATAAACAACCTATTAACTTTTAGAGATCTTGACTCACTGTCTATAGCTAGAAAAATAAGTGAAAATAATTTCTAAAGATTCTTGACCACAAGTTTCATGATGAGTAGTTGTACATCAATAGATTGTATCTTAAATAATTAAGTTGAGATTTTCGTACCCTAGATTTTTTTTCACGATTCTATCCCACCACGGGGGGATAATGAAAATGTAACCCTTTTGATTATGTAGGTACTCTTTGGATTTCATTGTTCTATAAATATTTCCACATGCACCAGATTCTTGTTGTACTCTTTCTACTTTGAACAAATGACATTTCATAATTTGGTATATGTCCACATATATTTCCCATTTCTTGAAGCATATGCTTGTTGTTGCTACAATTCAGATCAACATGGATAGGGATTTTTGGAGCTATTTGATACAAGAAGTTACAAGAGATTTAGTTGGTTTTGAACCATGAGGAGTCTACATAGTGTAAAGGTTCTCAAACTTATAACTTCTACAGCCACAACATCCCTCCCAAGATCAATTGATGATGTTGTGGAGGTATATACTTTATAATATCAAAATATAGAAATCCTCAAATATTCTCTATCCACTACCATTGTTGTCTCCACTTACAAAAATGTTGCATTTTTTGTAGATATCATACCAGAAGTTGTGAATTCCTTCACCACCACACCAAGATTTTGAACTAGTAATGATTTTTCCTTGTAGTAGGTGCATCACCCTTGTAGCAATTGGTGACATGGTTGATCATTTAATCCCTGCTACATTTGTGAAAAGTTCAATTAATATTGCAGTTTTTCTATCAATGAAACAAGAGCTTGTTGAGCAGCCAATGATGTTGGCCTACATGGGCCCTATGGTACAACTAAAACTATTGTTACAATCACAGTCCTCATCTCAATTAAATAGGTTTTGGAAGTGGAGTTTGTGGTGTGATTGAGATAGTTGGAAAAAATAATTGCACCACTAGAAGAGATTGTGTAATTGAACTTGATAGTTTCACTGGAGCTGGTTGGCACCCTTGGTTTGTTAATTCCATATAATCCCCAATACCAAAAGACACTTATAAAGCATACTAAAAACCTGCTAATAGAGATGAGGTAAACACACACATGGGGTCTACCCAAAAAAAGGCCTTATCCAACTTTGGGACAATCAAAGTCTCATTGAGAAATCGTAATTTCCGATACATAAAAAATAGCCCCAATCAAGTGAAAATATATCCAAAAAATAACCCTAAAAGAAAGTGCAATCGGCACATTTACAACTTGAAGTACATTGTTACAAAGTTAGAATCACCATATTCAAGCTTCTAGTTAAATATAATACTACCTAATTATAAAAGGTGGAGAGAAACCAACTTAACTACTACAACTTGCATCTCCATTGCAAGTTACAATTAGGTATCTGTTTCTTTTATAACCCACACTACATTTTTTATATTCAAAAATTTGAGTTACGAGATACAGTGTTTCCTAAAATTAAAAGTTCAAACCAAAGAAGGGAAAAAATTAGGTTCCTAAAATTAAAAGTTCAAACCAAAGGGAAAAAATTATGTTTAGTGAAAGAAGAGAATGTTTTGTTTAGGGAAGTGAAGAATAGTCAGAGAAATTTAGAATCACCATATTCAAGATTCTAGTTAAAAATAATACTACCTAATTATAAAAGGTGGAGAGAAACCAACTTAACTACTGCAACTTGCATCTCCATTGCAAGTGACCATTAGGTATCTATTGCTTTTATAGCCCACAATGTATTTTTGATATTCAAAAATTTGAGTTATGAGATACAATATTTCCTAAAATTAAAAGTTCAAACCAAAGAAGGGAAAAAATTAGGTTCCTAAAATTAAAAGTTCAAACCAAAGGGGAAAAATTAGGCCTACTGAAAGAAGAGAATGTTTTGTTTAGGGAAGTGAAGAATAGTCAGAGAAATTTGTCCTTTTAGGGGTGAAGAATAGTTATACAAATTCGTCTTTTCAAGAAACAATGAAGTAATTAGTTTGTAAACATTCATTTTCACTCAAATTTAAATGTACAAACCAAATGATGTCTTCAAGTTTTTAATGTTTAATCTAGAGTAAGTCTACACCTATTACCAAATCTAGAAAACCATTGTAACACCCCAGGTTTTGAACCTCATATTAAATAATGTATTTCGTTAATTGTTGATAGGCCAAAGTGCCCAAACAATTAAAATAGGCCAGAGTTCCTAAGAAATGTAATGTTTTGATCATTATTAATAATAAATACATCCTTTTTTGCTAGACGAACAAGGACTAAAGTTATAGGGGGCTATGATTCCACAAGAGAGGGGGCTTGAGGGGCTAAGCATTTATTTTATATTTTTAAACCACCCATTTTTGTTTAATGGAGGAAATCAGTGATGTGAGCTTCTTGGGGGAAGGCCATGAGGTTCTTGATTCCAAAGAATTACATAAATCTGTCCCTGGTCTATTGGGGGGGTTCTCACTCTCTATTTTTGTTCTTCTGTTGGTCACCTCACTCATTTACTCACTCATTCATTCATTCACACATGCACTCCATTTATCTGTGTTCACACCTTTCATGGAGATCTCACTGCATTCATTTCTGTCACCCACTCATCTTTCCTCATCCATGTCTTATTTTGGGAAAGGGAAACAAAATGCTAAAGAGAAGCCACGGTATCTTTGACTATAGATATTGTTGGTGTAATCCATCCATGACTTGAGGCCTACATGTCTGAGATGCTTTGGCCTATGTCTAGCTTTACTCACAGCTTCGAGTCCTGAGAGTCCCAGCATGGAGATTCTGGACCAGCTGCACTTGAGCTCTGGAAGGAGAAGGACAGCCTGAGGGAATTTGTGGCAGAGAAGAGAGAGGGTCCATTCTCTTGGGTTGTGCAGGCTAGTTAGAAGAGAGATGTGTACTTGGATTGTTGTGGGTGTTGGGAAGCATGTGAGAGCTTGAGTGGTAACTGGTTTGGGAAGCCAACACTCTGGAACTGTCCTTATGGATTCATAGCCTTGGTTTGAGGGTGACATTGTTGTTGAGACTAGGAACAACAGTGTCTACGGTTGGGTGGAACGTCCTGGGTATGCAGCCAGTTGGTGTCTTATTTTATAAAAGATAAGTGCTCTCTATTATGGTATTATTTACCCGTGTATGATTTATTCTGTTGTGTATTTATTTATCATTGAATTCAATCTTTAGAATATGCATGCTTGTTGTTTATTGATGTGCATGTCATTTAGTTCCTTTCTTTTATGCATCCTTATTAATTTGAAAGGTATATGTAAGAGAAAGTAGTTTGAGAGCGGGATTTAAGTAGCATATCCCATCCTGTGGGTGGATGGGAATGTTACATATTGGTATTAGAGATTTTGGTTAAAACATCAGGCTGGTATGGGCCGAGTCTGTTGGTCAGAGTCTCATGGTTGACATAGGTTTATGACATTGAAGTCGAAAATCTCAGGAGGAATGGTGTTGTAGATTCCACGCAGAAGCTAGAACGTCAAAGATCCTTTGTAAGGGATCGAAGGATTGTGACCGTCCCTTTTGAATTTAGGAGCGATCTCCATTGTGGGGTCAAGAGAGATCTGGATCATTGGATCGAAGGGAGGGTGAACAAGGTTCATCCAATGAAGGTGAAATAAGAGGTTGGGTAATATTAAGTCTCAATCGTCAAATCTACGCACGAGTGAATTTGAGCCATAGATCTCACGACAGTTCAGAAGATCGACACTTCGAAAGAAGCGAGTCCTCAAGCTACAAGAAGGGAAATCTCCCGAAGTCCCAAACTCCATAGTTAATTTGGACCATTCATGTTTGAGGACATGTGTCCACAGATTAGCAAGTATTTGGGAATTCGATGTTTGGGGGATTTGCAGTGTAGTGTGTAGAATTCTCCCGAAGTCCTGAAGTCCCGAAGTCCCATCCACCGTCAGATATGATGGGAGGTGCAGAGGGATCTCCATCGTTGATCGTGGTCACATGGCGTTGACCGTGTTGGAGCCGCCTTTTTTTTTAGCCCATTTTAAATTTTATATCTCAATGATTGAAGTTGAAAGCTGGTTTTTATTTTTTCCTATTATTTTCTCCCAAAATCTCAGAAGTCTCATCATGCAAGTAGTGTCGGTCATCATACTCTCAAGACAAGCTCTATTTTGTTTAAATGACTTTCCCCTTTCTTCCCTCGGGATTTCTCAAGCCGGTGTTATAGATCACAGCACACAAGTCGAGAGGGACGAAACAACAAAATAACTTCAAAAGTGTTATTCAGGTTAACAGCAAGAATATTTTTTTTTTTTTTTTTTTTNCCACGGGTAAGTATCATTGGGATTTCATGTCTCGGCATTTACTAACTCCAAAATTCTGATCGTCATAACCCCGATATCCGAAGTCGTGAAACTCTTATTTTGGTAACCCGGATCAAGATCAAAGAAAAAATGTTTACTCATGGTTGAGTTCTATCGGGGGTTCACAACTCGACACATTGTTCCCTCAAAAGCTTTACTTTCGAAGCCCGAGTCACAAAGCTACGATATGTCTTAAACAAGTTAATCAAGCAGTTAACCGTGTTTTATCTTATAATTAAATAGATCTTTTTCGCGATCTCGCGATTTCACAATTCATCATGCGAACCTCCCGGAAGAAATACCTTCGATGTCCTGAGTCACGAAGTCGTGATCTCGTGAGTTCGCAACTCGGCATGGAAGCTTCCCAGAAGATATACCTTTAAAGTCATGATTCGCGAAGTTACGTTTTTCCTTTAAACATGATTAATTAAAACTCTTAATCTTGATTGTGTCTTTATTAACTGAAACTAATTATCGCAGTCTCGGGTTTTAGAGGCTGGAAGGGTTAGAGTAAAAACGCTCGATGAAGAGAATACCGAGAGATTGATTAACGTTACTAAAACCTGATTAATTAAGATAAGATAGTCTTTCCTGCATTTCGATTCATGCACAGTTTATGAGGCAAGCTTAAATTTTCTTCACGGTAACTTGTAGTACGAGCTGTCAAAATTTATGGCATTAATTAGAAACAAGGCGAATGGACAGGTAAGGAGAAAGTTTTTATTGCTAAATTTATTATTAGGAATGATTTGACCGTTCTATTCTTGAAAGGTACAGAGTTTTGAATGATTAAATATATAGATCTGTTGTTTGTATTCACAAATTCATTTCCATATCACACAGAGAAAACTCTCTCGGTGAACTAATTTCTGTATGTATACCTATTTTTATCGCAGAAGAGCTAAAGCAGAATCTCCTGCCATGGCCCTGCGAAAAGCATCTAAAGCCAACGTTGAGGTTTCAGGACAAGGTCCAGATAACGTCTCTGAGACTTCACCTTGAAGTATCGACTCTATTAATACCTGGTCGTTTGTTTCTGAGGTTCTACAGTCCGAATTGGTAGATTATTCAGATGATTTCGATGACAATGAAAAAGACGACCTGACCACCAAATATAAGATCGTTGTCCAAGCTGGAATGCATAAGGTAGTAGATAGGCCACGATTGTTCCCTTACTACGATATGGTTCAGTGGGCGTTGGACCATGTGGATATACCAACGAGAACCATCATCAACGAGCATAAGGTAACTATCGGGACTTTCAGACCCGAACATCTACAAGCTATGTACAAGTTGCCAACCTCGTCAAAACTTACATACAATGCCTAATTCTTGGAGACCTTCAAAAATAAGGAGTGTGAACAATACGACAAGACTATGTCCAGTTTAATCAAAGATTGGGTTTCACACCCTGTGAAGTTCAAGGCAGACAGTAATGGCATATACTCAATAGCTTCCCTAGAACCACATTTTAAATATGTGCCTATGATGACCTACAAATTATACGGGATAGAGGACACCATGCATTTTTTCCTTCAGTGGGTGCCTCTAATATTTTCAGTCGCCGAAGGCTCTTCCTTCAACTGGGCTAAAATGTTGTCTGATAGCTTGACCAATTGAATTAAAGAGTATCAAGCATAGAAGGAGAGCGGGAAAACATATTAGTTCTTTATGTCTTCATATATCATGGACACTGTATGTTTTTTGATGCCCTTTCCATTAATGAGTTGGAGTTGGACTCCGTCAGAGCCCGAACCCATTCACGTCTACCACTCTAAACTATGGGAAAACAAAGCAGAAAATTTTTTCTATGAAATTTTTAACTGGGTAATGGTGCCTCTACATGTCATTATTTTCGGCCACCCACCACCAAGGATATCAGACAGTATAGTGATGAATCTGAGCAGTATTGTTTCAGGATAAATTCGTGAGTGCGGACACAGACCAGTCTCCCCAGATCCACCTGGATCTGGAACAAAACGTGACAGAATACTACCTTTTCCCTAGATCTAGCCTATTGAATGAACTAAGAGAAATGGATGGCGGACATACCTTATGAACTCTCTCCTTAAATATATGTTGTTCCTCGCTTCGCTCCGATGCTCTTGTGCCGTCCAATCACAACAACACAAACCAATCACAGCAAAGGCAGATTAATATATTCAATGACTAGTCTATACATGTGATCAAGGAATCATGTAATAAGATGACATCATCATT
>ML788093.1:846850-929482 GCA_009831015.1 Picea engelmannii
TTTAAACCACGGGTAAGTATCATTGGGATTTCATGTCTTGGCGTTTACTAACTCCAAAAGTCTGATCGTCATAACCCCGATATCCGAAGTCGCAAAACTCTTATTTTGGTAACCTAGGTCAAGATCAAAGAAAAAACATTTACTCATGTTTGAGTTCTATCGGGGGTTCGCGAATCGGCACGTTGCTCCCTCAAAAGATTTACTTTCAAAGCCTGAGTCACGAAGCCATGATATGTATTAAACAAGTTAATCAAGCAGTTAACCCAGTTTTGTCTTCTAATTAAACAAATCTTTTTCTCGATCTCGTGATTTCGCAACTCGGCATGCGAACCTCCCGGAAGCAAAACCTTCGACGTCCCAAGTCACGAAGTCGCGATCTCGTGAGTTCGCAACTCGGCATGCAAGCTTCGCGGAAGATATACCTTTAAAGTCATGATTCGCAAAGTTGCGTTTTTCCTGTAAACATGATTAATTAAAACTCTTAATCCTGATTGCGTCTTTATTAACTGAAACTAATTATCACAGTCTCGGGTTTTAGAGGCAAGAAGGGTTAGAGTAAAAACACCCGATGACGCGAATATCGAGAGATTGATTAACGTTACTAAAACCCAATTAATTAAGATAATCCAGTCTTTCCCGCGTTTCGATCCATGCACAGTTTACGAGGAAAGCTTAAATTTTCTTCACGCTAACTTGTAGTACGAGCTGTCAAAATTTATGGCATTAATTAGAAACAAGGCGAATGGACAGGTAAGGAGAAAGTTTTTATTGCTAAATTTATTATTAGGAATGATTTGACCATATTGTTCTTGAAAGGTACCGAGTTTTGAATGATTAAATATATAGATCTATTGTTTGTATTCACAAATTCATTTCCATATCACGCAGAGAAAACACTCTTAGTGAACTAATTTCTGTATGTATACCTATTTTTATCACAAAAGAGCTAAAGCAGAATCTCTTGCCATGGCCCTGCGAAAAGAGTCTAAAGCCAATGCTGAGGTTTTAGGACAAGGTCCAGATAACGTCTCTGATACTTCACCTCAAAGTATCAACTCTATTAATACCTGGTCGTTTGTTTCTGAGGTTCTACAGTCCGAACTGGTAGATTATTCAGATGATTCCGATGACAATGAAAAGGATGACCTGACCACCAAATATAAGATCGTTGTCCAAGATGGAATGCATAAGGTAGCGGCTAGGCCATGATTTCTCCCTTACTACGATATGGTTCGGTGGGCGTTGGACCATGTGGATATACCAACTAGAACCATCATCAACGAGCAGAAGGTAACTATCGGGACTTTCAGACCCGAACAACTACAAGCTATGTACAAGTTGCCAGCCTCGTCAGAACTTACATACAATGCCGAATTCCTGGAGACCTTCAAAAATAAAGAGTGTGAACAATACGACAAGACTATGTCCAGTTTAATCAAAGATTGGGTTTCACACCCTGCGAAGTTCAGGGCAGACAGTAACGGCATATACTCAATAGCTTCTCAAGAACCACATTTTAAATATGTGGCTATGATGACCTGCAGATTATATGGGATAGAGAACACCATGCATTTTTTCCTTCAGTGGGTGCCTGTAATATTTTCAGTCGCCGAAGGCTCTTCCTTCAACTGGGCTAAAATGTTGTCTGATAGCTTGACCAATCGAATTACAGAGTATCGAGCACAGAAGGAGAGCGGGAAAATGACTCCATTATTTATGTCTACATATATCATGGATGTTGTATGTTTTATGATGCCCTTTCCATTAATGAGCTGGAGTTGGACTCTGTCAGAGCCCGAACCCATTCACGTCTACCACTCCAAACTATGGGAAAACAAAGCGAAAAATTTTGTCTATGAAATTTTTAACTAGGTAATGGTGTCTCTGCATGTCACTATTTTTGGCCACCCGCCACCCAGGATATCAGACAGTATAGTGATGAATCTGAGCAGTATAGTTGACTGGTATGTAGAAGAAGAATTCTCATATCTCAGAGTTTTCGAGGCTTCTGTTACCTCACATGCATTACCATTATTCATACCCTACAAGTTGGCCTGTCGTGAGGTTGCCAGGCAAACTGTAATTGGTGGTGTGAGTAAGGAGCTTAAGGGATATTCTAAGAAGGTATGACCATCTTTCCCTATTCATTTAAATTCTTATTCTTTGTTAGATTTCAGGCATGCTAAAGCTGAGGCAACAACCCTGGAAGACTTGGAATTGGTTCACCTTGAATTCAAGAAGCACGATCCACAAAGGGTCATAAGTAATCACCTGGCCAGTTGTGGGCTTAAAAGGTATGAACATGAAAATTCACCCTCAGATGACATTTTTCGAGGCGCAAGATCTTATGTTGAGGTTTTCGCTGGGATGCAAGCCCTAGCACCCGAAGAGAGGGCCGATGTTTTGAAATTCCAAGAACATCGGCAAAGTTGTCTTCCCTCAGTATTGCGGGGTGAGAACGAAACAAAAGCAGAGGTGGGGCAGAAAGAAGCCAAAGGCCCCAAAGATACAACACCTAGTCAAGAAGAGCTCCAAGATAGAGAAGGGAAAACTAGAAACCCAAAAACAGAAATAAAAACTCCCGATCTGCCAAAAAAGACTGCTCCAGTTGCCACCCCGGGACAATCAGCGAAGCAAATTGGAGACCCTATCACTTCCATTACCCCCTTACAGTCAACTAAAGGGAACATAGATGTGGGGTGGATTTTCAATGAAGAATTGTGACCTATAAGGATGGAAGAGCTCCCCCCAAATGAATTCTTTTTTGATAAAAAGAGAAAAGCTGTGGTAAAAAGAGAATTCTACCAAGAAGCAGAATCAACAGTAAAAAAATTTAAGGTATTGACCGATGGAAAAGATAAGAATAAAGATGAGTTCACGACAGAAATAGCCGGAACATTAGGGGCATATGCTACAGCAAATAAATTCTCAGTCGAGGGGGCCAAAGACCAGGCAAACGCTGGAATAGAACAAGCAACAATGACCGATAAAAAGGAAATCAAGCTGCTCATAGCTAATCTCGAACAAGCAGAGCTGGTAGCTCACACCAGTCAGATACAAGTAGGCCAGCAGAAAGACTTCATAGGGAAACTACAGGCTAGAGTATAAATCACCGAAAGTAAAGTTATAGACATCGGGATATTCCAGTCCCAGGCGATGGAGATTCGGAGCAGAGTTTCTGCAGCTCAGAAAAGTTTACTCACTAAGGTAGAGATAATCCGGGACCACTGCTTACTTGGTAATCAAGTATTAGAAAATTTATTTGACAGAGAGAGAGAAGCTGGAGTATCTTGGGTCACATATCAAGGAGTTGTAATAACTACAAATAACAGGGAATCAGAAAGTACTCCCAGGTTTACCATTTTGGAGCAAACCAGAGGGAATATTTTATTGAAGGAATGGGAGCAAAACATATCAGAAAGCTGACTGCAAGCCAAGAAGGTAATGAAATCTTTTGAAGAGGCTTTTGATTCTATAGATGGTGATCTATTAGGTATTAATAGTGAGGGCAACGCTGAGGCATTGAGTCAAATGAATATAGCTAAAATCTTGCTTGATATAAACGAGAAAGAAGAGATAGATTCGGCCAAAGTCTCGCAGGTAACTCAGGCTGACATAATCCAAATAAATAAATGGATGATTAAACCAAGTGTGCGATTTTGTACTATCGACACCCTAGGTCGACAGATGGAAGAAAGGTTTCCACAATTAGTCAAAGATTGTTACATTTTTTAGGCCAATTGTCAAGCGGAACCTTCAAGGTTGATATCTCGGCTAATAGAAAAATGTGTCACGTGTACCGGCCAAGCAAGGGGACAGACTTCTGGTACCAAATGAAGACATAGGATGAAGAAATGGAATGATTGGTCTCCTTCTTATTGTAACTGAAAATCTTGTAGCGATTGAAATTCCATCTTATGTAAAATTGTATAAGTATACAATAGAAAGAAAGAAACGAGGCTGGACTTTTTTGGGTCGATTGTAATATAGATCTTTCCCCTTTGAGAGTTAATATAAAGCAAATATGAAGATTCTCAATTCCGTCATGATTGTGTTATGAGTTTGTTTCCTTGTATCTCATATTTCATTTCATTTCATATATTTATCTGATGAATGCTTCGCTATAATTTAGTACAACCTCTACTATAGTGAATGATTTTCAGTTTTCTATACTGTTTACTATTTTTCCTCTGCACCGGCTATCAGCAGGTATAATACCAGTGGACACTTTAGATACCTTTATTATTTTATGCTTTGTCAGATTATTCCTTCATATTTCTTTTCCTCTGTTTACAAGTGAGATTCTCCCTTGATAGGAGCCTTACCCAGTAAACAACTTACTGTTTTTCTCACACCTCATACACAATTTATTAAATATAACTTAGTTACGGGAAAGGGCCTTTGGTTTGCACCCTGTTTTCACTGTTGAGACTATAGATTATCCTTTATCCGACCTAAATTGAGACAACATCTAAAAATTTGAGGTTTTCTTATCATTTTGTTCCTCTATGACTGTCCCAGTGACACAACATCCTAATATAGAACCTGGACTATTAGATCAAATGCATATTGCCTTAAACCTTTTTGACACTATTTTTAAAACAACCACGACACGGGTTGAACTTGAGCGTTCATGGGTAGCAATAGAAAGAGACATAACTATCCAGGAACAATTGGAAGCTAGACAACACCAACCCAGAAATCAACCCTAGCTTTCCTTACCGAAGGTTGATATTTCTTCCTTACATACCCCTCACTCACTTTCGGATGCCTAGACACTATACTTCTAAGACTTAAGTACAGACTCTGGAACAACATCTTTTTGGCACCGTTGCTGAGGAACGAAGTTACGAAATCTTTTTCCCTGGGAAAACGACATTTCCCGTTGAAAGTGTTACCCTTTGATAGTGAACAAAGAGTGCACACCTTTTAAAGGCTTTCCAATCTTTCACTTGTTGACTCCATGATAAATAAGTTGGCATCTGGTCGAAGGAATACCAGACAAAACCCAGATGGTAAGAAGACACCCATTACAGATCCCGAGAAGATTCTAAAGGCGAGAGGCTCTCTTAAGCCAACCACTGCAGTCTATAAGCTTAAACACCCACAACTGAAGACCAAGAGTTCTTCTGAACCTTCAACTTCATGTAGTCCTATTTTTAATACTAAATATCTAACTTCAAACTACTCCAAAGTTAGGAGTTAGATTCATCCGACAATCCTCTTAGTACACAAAGGAAAGGGCCCTATTGAAAGTTCATCGACAGTTGACATACCATCTTTTCTTCAGTTAAATTTCCCAACCTCACCTAATCCTGAAGAGTATATTACACACTCATATTTTACGCCCGTCGGTTCACCCGATTACATCTCTTGCAAATATGAGGAACCAATCCCTCACGTTCCTTATCATTCATCCTTAGCTTTCTCGCCTCACGAAGAAAATAAAGAACCACTTCTAATTTTCAGTAACCCCCTTTACAACTTTCCACTGATATCGATGGCAACCGCCGGAGGAGGAGGTGGAGGTGTTGTCGGAGGAGGAGCTGGAGGTCAATAACCTGCTCCTCCCCCCAGAGTGTTCGTTAAGGTGACGATGAGATACACCCCTATGGTCTTGCCCGTTCCTCTACACAACCTCCCTGAGAATTATATAAAAAAATTTCCAAAATTTACTAGAGAGGGAGATTTAACCGCGACTAAACACATAAATTTCTTTGATAAATTCGCAGACATCTTAGGTCTTGAACATGAAGATGTATATTCGAGGATTTTCGTCCAAACCTTCGAAGGTCAGGTCCGAACTTGGTTTCAGAGTCTACCCGCAGGATCTATATTGTCCTATGATGCTTTAGAAGATGCCTTCCTCAGACAATGGGGCGAAAGAAAATACCACTTGCACTATTTAACCAAATTTGGGTCTTTAAGAAAGAAAAACTCAGAAACAGTGATGGATTTTATTCAAAGATTCAATAAACTCTATAACAAAATCCCAGCCGAGGTTAAACCGTCCCAACCCGCAGCCGAAGTAACCTTCGTGGGAGCTTTCGAACTAGATTTTGCACTTCTTTTAAGGGAAAGAAGGGGTGATACTTCAAACCAAATGCAAGACAACGCTGTGGAAATTGACTCAAATATGATGGCTTCCGGTAAGTTAAAATCTAAAACAGAAGCGGGAAACCGAGAAATAGACGTTTTAGAGAATAAGCGGGGTCGTCGGGGTCTAATAGATATAAAGATGACAAAGTAGATGATATGGCCAGAATAATTAAAGAACTGTCAAATAAAATTTCTCGGATGGAGCTAGAACAGGCCAAAATTGATTCTTCTGCCAAAAAGGATTTTAGGAGGAACCCAAACCCCCCAAATCAACAAAGACAGATAAAAAACGAAGAACAGAAAATACAAACTCCCCTAAAGAATGAAAATTTTATAGGAGTGAATGATCTACAAGATTTTGGAGATTTGGGCGATGATGTCACGAACTTAGGCGATGACTGCACACAACCTTTTCGGACTAAAGAAGATTATGAAAAATCTCTAAACACTCAACAATCATCTATTGAAAGCGAAGAAAGAGATTATACTGACCTTTTCAGCTATCAAGGAGAAACCGATATGATAATGGATGAAGTCCAACCCAGGTATAACTTAATATCTAAGAGAAAGCCCGTTTCAGATAATCAACCTAAGAAAATTCTCCCAAGAGGGAAAACTTATGAGCCTACCCAGGAAGAAACAATGCTATCCAACAAAAAAATGAAAGGGGTAAACAAAATGGACACGGAAGCAAAGAAGGTTGAAACCCAGACAGAGGGAACTGAAACAGCTAAGACGGATACCCATCCAACCAAGATGAAGAGTAATAATTAGATCCAAACAAATACGTTGGAGAGGAAGTGTTCCAAAGTCACATATAAAGAAACAGACAAGGCTGGAGGAGCTTTCAGTTTCGAGAATGAAATAAATAAAATTAAGATACCAATCCCTCTAGTAGAGCTAGCAAGAAATCCATCTTATCGAAATCAAATTACTAAAGTGATATGCGTTTCAGAGCCAGAAAGCCAATCTGATGTTTTGAACCTGGAATATGATAAGCCCAACATCACCTTTGGTCCACATTTTGAAGGAGCCAAAGACTCTATTTCTCCCTTTTATATCACTTTGAACATGTACGATCAACTGCTACATAATTGCATGCTAGACTCCAGAGCCTCACATAACGTAATGCATAAACTTATTATGGACAGATTGGGCCTCCAGATCACCAGACCTTACAGAGATCTTTACCCATTTGATTCAAGAAAGGTTAAATGCATGGGAATGATAAAGGACTTAGTAGTTACCCTGGCACTGGTCCCGGCTAAGAGTGTCTTGATGGATGTGGTTGTTGTTGATATTCCCCCCAAGTACGACTTACTATTGTCTAGGTCATGGGGAGCCAAGCTGGGGGCTTCTCTTCAATTGGATATGACGTACTTCACAATTCCTATTTTTGGTGGCCAATTTACTCAGTTGTACAGAGAGATGAGATTATCATATATGGTAAGCGACCCTAAAAATCCTAATAATTTTCTTATTTATATTACAGACCAAGATTTAGGAAATTGTATCTTATCTTTTGACGACGGTTTAGATGGTTGCATAAATGAAATTTATATAGAGCATGAAGAGTCAAGTAACATGACCGGGGATATTTGTACCACTGGTACTTGGAAAATGTCTTTTGATGGTGCCTCTTCATGCGAAGGGGCTGGTGCAGGAGTGCTTTTTGTGGCACCCGAAGGAAAGTTCGTCGTCCATTTTTCTTACAGACTGAAGTGGGATATAGATTATACTAACAATGTATGTGAATATGAAGCTTTGGTTTTGGGATTAGAAGCTACCAGGAGGATGAAAATAAAAAACCTAGAGGTTTACAAAGATGTAGAACTAATAGTCAAACAAGTAAATCGGCAATACCAGGCCAAGCATCCCCGGTTAAGATCATACAGAAACTGTGCTTGGGATCTAATGGAAAACTTTTTCTTGTCTGTAAATGTCCACTTCAACCCACGCACAGAAAACTTATAGGCTGATGCATTAGCTAAAGCAGCTTCAACCTTCATTCCTCCCACGACCTTTAAATTGAAGTATCACATAGAGATCAGACACAGACCTTCTGTACCGGATAACATCCAGCACTGGCAGGTTTTTGAGGATGATCAACAAATTAAGAAGTTTCTTGAAGCAATAGGTGATTTTTCCAAAACCCACGCAGATCAAGAAAACCAGAATGACAATATATGGATCATGCAAGAAGGGGAAGATCCTCAAATCTTTCAATACAAAATCGCAAATCATCGCATGTTGGTCCTTAAAAACAACCAAATTCTAAAAGGACTCATCCCTCTAGAAAGACTATTTGATCAAAACGACATACCTATAAAATCCACCTTACAACCCCAATCATAAGAAGTGGAGGATTGTGATATAGGAACCAAAGGAGAATCTAGGATAGTAAAAGTATCCAAATTCCTCCCTCCGGAAATAAAAAGTAAGTATAAAGACCTCCTCAGACAGTATAAGCACGTTTTCACCTGGTCTTATGATGAGCTAAGGACATACGACACTTCTGTAATAGATCACAAGATACCTCTAAAGCTCGGGGTCAAACCATTTAGGAAAAATCTTAGACATATCAACCCCATTTTGTTACCTGTGATCGAAAAAGAAGTTAAGAAACTTTTAGATGCGAAAATTATAATACCTCTGAGATATTTCGACTGGGTAGCTAATCTGGTCCCGGTCAGGAAAAAGAATGGGGAAATCAGACTGTGTGTGGATTTTAGAAATCTAAATAAGTCGTCTCTTAAGGACAACTACCCGCTGCCCAAAATGGACCATGTACTAGAAAAGGTAGTTGGAGCTAACCGAATGTCTATGATTGACGGTTTCTCTGGATATAATCAAATCGCCATGAATGAACAAGATAAAGAAAAAACTGCTTTCACAACACCATGGGGTACGTTCATGTATGATAAAATGCCTTTTGGTTTGATGAATGCAGGAGCCACATTCTAGCATGCTATGGACATCACTTTCATCGGTGAAAGAGATAAGTTCGTAGTCATCTATCTTGATGATTTGATAGTTTTCTCTAAAACCGACGAAGAACACTTGATACATCTCAAACAGACATTCGAAAAATTTCACAGGTTTGGTCTGTCCTTAAATCCAAGGAAGTCACATTTCACCATGAGGGAAGGTAAACTTTTGGGTCATATCATATCTAGGGATGGAATCAAGATTGATCCTAAGAGGATTGAAGCGATAGACACTATAAATATTCCCAAAAATGTAAAAGAGATTCAATCTTTCTTAGGACAAATAATTTTTTTACGAAGATTTATTTCGAATTTCGCTGAGATTGTAAAACTGATCACAAGTATGTTGAAAAAGGATAGCGAAGTAAAATGGACAACAGAGGCCAAAGCGTCATTTGCAAACATTAAGAAAGTCATAAGCGAGGCACCTGTGTTGGCGAGTCCCGACTATCTAAAAGATTTTCTTATTTTCTCATTTGGCTCCGAACACACGATTGTTGCGGTGCTCCTACAGAAGAACAAAGAAGGTTTCGAACAACCGATCGCCTTTTTTAGCAAGAGCCTTAGAGACGCAGAACTTAAGTATGACATAATAGAAAAACAAGCGTACACCATGGTAAAAGCATTAAAGGCATTCAGAACATATGTACTACACTCCAAGATAATTGCATATGTGCCTACCAGTTCTGTGAAAGATATTTTTTTACAACCAGACAGCGATGGAAAAAGAGGACGATGGCTTGCCAAAATCCAAGAATTTGATCTAGAAATCAAACCAACCAAATTGATAAAAGGACAAGGCCTAGCCAAACTCTTAACTGAGTCAAATTTCAGAGCCCTAGGTATCAATTGCCTGCAGGAAGGCGACGAAGACATGAACATAAACGAACTGGACAAGAAAACAAGCTCGAACAAGATCGAAAAGAAGTTCATATCATCAGGCTAATACAAAGACATTGTATCAGACCTGCTGACTTTAAAATTCCTACGTGAGGTACCACCATCAAAAGCCATGACTTTAAAACTTCATGCGGTCAAATATTGTATCGCCGACATCAACTATATTGGAAAGATCCATTCGGTTTCTTGTTAGTCTGTTTAGTTGAATCGAAAACTCAATGGGTTATAGACGAATTTCATGAGGGAGTATGCAGGGGCATCACGCCTGGAGAGCTATAGCTTACAAAATTATTAGGGCTGGGTATTACTGGCCAAAATGTTTCTCCGACGTTAACGCCAAAGTTCGAGCTTGCAACCCCTATCAACTATTTGCAAGTAAACAAAAACTGCCAGCACTACCTTTAATTCCAGTCAAAACGGAAGCCCCGTTTCAGCAATGGGCTCTATACTTTATAGGCGAGATTAATCCTCCTTCCAGTGCTCAACATAAGTGGATTTTAACTGCCACAGATTACTTTACGAAATGGGTGGAATCCATTCCAACCAAAAGGGCAACAAACTCGTGGTAATCGATTTCTTAGAAGACAACATTTTGTCTAGATTTGGTTGCCCCCGAAAGATAGTTACAGACAATGCCCAAGCCTTCAAATCTATGGCTATGATTAGCTTCTGTCAAAATTATAACATCTTTATGGGCCACTCCACAACGTATTACCCTCAAGGAAATGGATTGGCTGAGTCATCTAACAAGAGCCTGGTAAATATAATCAAGAAAGTATTCGATGAAAACAAAAGGTCTTGGCATGTACACTTAAAATATGCATTGTGGGCGAATCAAATAAGCACAAAAAGGTCTATAGGCATTTCCCCTTTTAATATGGTATATGGGACATATGTTGTGTTACCTATAAATCTAGCACTCCCAGTAATGGAGTTATGGCAAGATCAAAACGAAGAACCCAATCGTGTCACCATGAGGATAAATCAGTTGATTGAGGTTCAACAGCATAGGGTCAAAGTAGATGAAAAGTTGCAGAAGTACCAAGATGACATGAATGCATTATTCGACCGTAGGGAAAAGGACAGAGACTCCATCCCAGGTGATTTGGTATTAAGGTGGGATACAAAGAGGGAAGAAGCTGGAAAACATGGTAAATTTGATCACCTCTGGTATGGACCATTTAGAGTCTCGGCTCTTGAAGGAAAAAATTCTTTCCTACTGGAAAATATAGACAATCAAATTCTCAACGCCCCTATCAACGGGCATTTTCTGAAACATTATATGACATAAGCAGTCGCCAAAAAAAAAGAAGAAGAAGAAGAAGAAAGTGTGTACATTTATAAATAAGATTTTTTCATATATATATAGATGTTTCATTTACGAATTGCTATTTCGATTTTCTTTTTCCTTTCACCTTTAACAAAGCCTTGATGATTTTCATATTTGCCTTTTTACAGAGTTCCAGCTGCAAACAAAATGAGCAGGAGAAGTAAGCAGAAAATTTTGTAGCGGAAAATAAATTGGTTTTAGACAGGTGAAAAAAAAGAGTTTTGATTTTTTGGAAAGAAAGTAAAACGGTAAGGTAAATGTGAGATTCTCTAAAAGACCTGTTTTGAAGGGATTTCAAAGAAAACCAAGATAACCTCATAAGATACAGCAACATCATCTAAACTAATAAATAAAAGGACGTTTCATGATTAAGCATTTACAAGAGGACAAGACGAAATAAACAAGTCAGTCAAAATAAAATGCCCCCAAAAAGGATTTTCAAAGAGTTAGTTTTGATTTTTGACCCTNTCTCACGTTTTTTTTTTTTTTTTGTTTCTGGATTTACCTTTTGAAAAACCAGCATCTTCCCAGTTTTGCGTACGTAGGGAGAAGAGATTACGTTTTAACCTCGAGAGCTTCAAAGAAGATTGTGAAAAGAAAGTTGGTATTCATGACTCCTCATTTCCTTACTAAACAAAGTAATGCTTAAGGGGTCCTGACTTTTCTAGGTTTTTCAACAATTTCAAAAGATTGAGGCTTGCTCAAATAGGAAGTTCCAAAAAATATTTTTTCCTTTTCTCCCTGCGAACGAAGGTGTTGTGAAAGTTGAGGAAAGGTTGGTACCGAGTAATCAAAGTAAGTTGACAGACCTATAATGCAAAATACTACACTGATATCAGCCCTCATATAAACTGATTGCCCCCACTTCGCACTCTAAAAAGAAAATTATAAGACAGGTGGTGAAAGGAAATTCAAAAATGATTGCCCGCATCTAGTCCAAAGACGATGAAAGGAAATTCAGAAATGATTGCCCTCGTCTCAGCATTTAAATGCATAAATATATTTCGAAGTGGTGAAAGGAAATTCAGTAAAAGGGGCCAGATAACTTCACTGGGGTACTGAACAGGCTCACTGGCAGTGAAGCAATATCTGAGATATATGTGAGGTTGTTATACATGAATATCACTCTGCTATGGTAAACAATTCTTTTTCAAAACCCGATCTCCATTCCAAGTTCAGACAGGGCTTCCTGATTAAAAACATATAATTCGTTTCTTTTGATGCAAACCGATAGCCTCAATATCTGTTGGGAATCCTAGAACTATTTTGATTTTCGTAATGCAGACCTGAGTTCAGTAACGGGAAGGAGAAAGTCATGAAAGCGAATACAACTAAGTTTTAAAAAGTATCTGAGTTTGAAAAGCTTTTCAAAGGTAAAAAAACGAAGTCCGCTTTCCATTTCGGTATCTTGTCCTAAACTTTTTCGCTAGATTAAAGCCATTGACTCCATTTACCCAATATTGGCACGTGGTCTACTATTCTTCCCGTCTTACAAGAAAACGGGATCCCTAGTTGGAGCCTATGTTGGAGCCGCCTTTGTTTTTATCCTGTTTTAAATTCTATATCTCAATGATTGAAGTCTAAAGCTGGTTTTTATTTTTTCCTTTTATTTTCTCCCAAAATCTCGGAAGTCTCATCATGCAAGCAGTGTCGGTCATCATACTCTCAAGACAAGCACTGTTTTGTTTAAATGAATTTCCCCTTTCTTACCTCGGGATTTCGCAAGTCGGGTGTTATAGATCACAGTTCACAAGTCGAGAGGGACGAAACAACGAAATAACTTCAAAAGTGTTATTTCAGGTTAACAACAAGATTAATTTTTTTTTTTTTTTTTAACCACCGGTAAGTATCATTGGGATTTCATGTCTTGGCATTTACTAACTCCAAAATTCTGATCGTCATAACCCCGATATCCGAAGTCATGAAACTCTTATTTTGGTAACCCGGGTCAAGATCAAAGAAAAAATGTTTACTCATGGTTGAGTTCTATCGGGGGTTCGTGATTTATCACGTTGTTCCCTCAAAAGATTTACTTTCGAAACCTGAGTCACGAAGCCGCGATATGTCTTAAACAAGTTAATCAAGCAGTTAACCTGGTTTTATCTTCTAATTAAACAGATCTTTTCGCAATCTTGCGATTTCGCAACTCGGCATGCGAACCTCCCAGAAGCAATACCTTCGACGTCCCAAGTCACAAAGTCACGATCTCATGAGTTTGCAACTCGGCATGCAAGCTTCTCGGAAGATATACCTTTAAAGTCATGATTCGCGAAGTTGCGTTTTTCCTTTAAACATGATTAATTAAAACTCTTAATCCTGATTGCGTCTTTATTAACTGAAACTAATTATCGCAGTCTCGGGTTTTAGAGGCTGGAAGGGTTAGAGTAAAAACGATCGATGAAGCGAATACCGAGAGATTGATTAACGTTACTCAAACTTGATTAATTAAGATAAGCCAGTCTTTCCCGCGTTTCAATTCATGCACAGTTTACGAGGCAAGCTTAAATTTTCTTCACACTAACTTGTAGTACAAGCTGTCAAAATTTATGGCATTAATTAGAAACAAGGCGAATGGACAGGTAATGAGAAAGTTTTTATTGCTAAATTTATTATTAGGAATGATTTGACCGTACTGTCCTTGAAAGGTACCGAGTTTTGAATGATTAAATATATAGATCTGTTGTTTGTATTCACAAATTCATTTCCATATCACGCAGAGCAAACTCTCTCGGCGAACTAATTTCTGTATGTATACCTATTTTTATCGCAGAAGAGCTAAAGCAGAATCTCCTGCCATGGCCCCATGAAAAGCATCTAAATCCAACGTTGAGGTTTGGGGACAAGGTCCAGATAACGTCTCTGATACTTCACCTCGAAGTATCGACTTTGTTAAGACCTGGTCATTTGTTTCTGAGGTTCTACAGTCCGAATTGGTAGATTATTCAGATGATTCCGATGACAATGAAAAAGATGACCGGACCACCAAATATAAGATCATTGTCCAAGATGGAATGCATAAGGTACGTCCAGGCCACGATTGCTCCCTTACTACGATATAGTTCAGTGGGCGTTCGACCATGTGGATATACCAACCAGAACCATCATCAACGAGCATAAGGTAACTATCGAGACTTTCAGACCCAAACAGCTACAAGCTATGTACAATTTGCCAACCTCGTCAGAACTTACATACAATGTCGAATTCCTGGAGACCTTCAAAAAGAAGGAGTGTGAACAATACGACAAGACTATGTCCAGTTTAATCAAAGATTGGGTTTCACACCCTGCGAATTTTAGGGCAGACAGTAACGGCATATACTCAATAGCTTCCCTAGAACCACATTTTAAATATGTGGCTATGATGACCTGCAAATTATACGGGACAGAGGACACCACTAATTTTTTCCTTCAGTGGGTGCCTCTAATATTTTCAGTCGTCGAAGACTCTTCCTTCAACTGGGCTAAAATGTTGTCTGATAGATTGACCAATCGAATTACAGAGTATCGAGCAAAGAAGGAGAGTGGGAAAACGTCTTCATTCTTTATGTTTGTATATATCATGGACGTTGTATGTTTTCTGATGCCCTTTCCATTAATGAGCTGGAGTTGGACTCCATCAGAGCCCAAAACCATTCACGTCTACCACTCTAAACTATGGGAAAACAAAGCGGCAAATTTTTTCTATGAAATTTTTAACTGGGTAATGGTGCCTCTACATGTCACTATTTTCAACCACCCACCACCCAGGATATTGGAAAGTATAGTGATGAATCTGAGCAGTATAGCTGACTGGTATGTAGAAGCAGAATTCTCATATCTCAGAGTTTTCGGCGCTTCTGTTCCCCTGCATGCATTACCATTATTCATACCCGACAAGCTGGCCTGTCGTGAGGTTGCCAGGCAAACTGTAATTGGTGGTGTGAGTAAGGAGCTTAAGGGATATTCTAAGAAGGTATGGCCATATTTCCCTTTTCATTTAAATTCTTATTCTTTGTTAGATTTCAGGCATGCTAAAGCTGAGGCAGCGGCCCTGGAAGACTTGGAATTGGTTCACCTCGAATTCAAGAAGCACGATCCACAAAGGGTCATAAGTAATCACCTGGCTAGTTGTGGGCTCAAAATATTTGAACATGAAAAGTCACCCTCGGATGACATTTTTCGAGGTGCAAGATCTTATACCGAGGTTTTGGCTCGGATGCAAGCCTTAGCACCCGAAGAGAGGGCCGATGTTTTGAAATTCCAAGAACATCGGCGGAGTTGTCTTCCCTCAGTATTGACCGATGGAAAAGATAAAAAGAAAGATGAGTTCGCGACAAAAATAGCCGAAACATTAGGGGCATATGCTACAACAAATCAATTCTCGGTCGGGGTTTTGAAAAATCAATTAAAGCGAAAAAATCACCTCATCAAAACCTTGGAAGAGAAACTGGCCACAGCGGAGGAAGCTACCAAAGACGAGGTAAACGCTGGAATAGAACAAGCAACAATGGCCGATAAAAAGGAAATCGAGCTGCTCACAGCTAAGCTCGAACAAGTAGAGCTGGTAGCTCAAACCAGTCAGATACAAGTAGGCCAACAGAAAGAATTGATAGGGAAACTACAGGCTAGAGTGGAAATCACTGAAAGTAAAGTTATAGACATTGGGATATTCCAGTCCCAGGCGATGGAGATTAGGAGCAAAGTTTCTGCAGCTCAGAAAAGTTTACTCTCCAATGTAGAGATAATTTGGGACCACTGCTTACTTGTTAATCAAGTATTAGAAAATTTATCTGACAGAGAGAGAGAAGCTGGAGCAGCTCGGGTCGCATATCAAGAAGCTGTAATAGCTACAAATAATAGGGAATCAGGAAGTACTCCCAGGTTTTCCATTTCGGAGCAAACAAGAGGGAATATTTAATTGAAGGAATGGGAGCACAACATATCAGAAAGTAGACTGCAAGCCAAGAAGGTAATGAAATCTTTTGAAGAGGTTTTTTATGATATAGATGGTGATCTGTTAGGTATTAATAGCGAGGACAACGCTGAGGCATTGAGTCAAATGAATATAGCTAAAATCTTGCTTGATATAAATGAGAAAGAAGAAATAGATTCGGCCGAAGTCTCGCAGGTAACTCAAGCTGACATAATCCAAATAAATAAATGGATGATTAAACCAAGTGTGCGATTATGTACTATCGACACCCTGGATCGATAGATGGAAGAAAGGTTGTGTTGGCAGCCATTTTCATTCCTATCTTTTCCTTACAAGCTGCCTACACAAGGGTTTTGAACCCTCAATACTCGTCGCAATTTTTTAATAAACGACACTATTATCTTTTGCTTTCGCATACCTTCTTTTCGTTTTCATTTTCACGACTGCAAGCGTGAAAACCTACAGTTGGGATTCATGTTGATGGCATTAGAATGATCTTTTGGATTGCTATGAACCTATTTGTTTATGTGGTCATAACTCTTTTACCTTCAATTCAACACTGGTCACACATTTATCAAAACACCAAACCACCGCTCACTTTGCTTTTGACTATTGTTAATATGATTTTGATTCATAGATTCATTGATGCAATGGTTATTTGATATTTTTGTGTCTTTGATCAAATCGTTGATGCAATGGTTTTATTGAACACATTAATTTTGGGATCAAATCGGTGGTGTAATGTTCGACATATTGGTTTCTTTTAAATCATACAAATGTTATTGTTTATTTAACATTCGGATTGAGTTTTGGTTATTTATTTCATGGTTTTAAATGGTTATGTGATAATCCATTTGACATGTTGTTCACAATGCTTTTGATATACACTATTGGGATTTGGATGAAACATTTTACCAAGGTGTCGTCGATGGTACAACCCAACATGATACTTTTGCATGGTTTCAATTCACTCCACCACCCTCGCACACATAAGAATTAATGCTCTGTCTTGCATTTCAGGTTGCCTTTGCTTGTTTTGGGAAGCTGCGGGAAAATTAGTTCTGTGTTTACCCCGTCAAACCCCCTCACCAATTACCCTATTGATCTTGTGCTATTTGCTATGGCTCCTGTAGTGTGAATCAAACCCAACGACGTTCAAGCTTTTCTCTTGTTTGATAACGCTCGAGAGGACCTCGAGAGGAATGGGTGGAGGGTTTTAATTGAGAAGTTCGAGGGTTTCAACCTCGAAGTCACTCAGCAATTTGCACTTACATTTGATGGATGCAGGGCCAAAGTTGGGGACATCCAACTCGAATTGAATGAGGATTCCCTTAGCTCAGCCACAGGTCTGCCAGCCAAAGGGCAGAAATGGTTTAAAAATTCGAAGGTTGATGAAGTACCATGGCCACTCCTGTTTACCTCGAGGAAAATCAACAGTTGTGACAAAGGTATGCCAGTTACCGCTCTTAAATCTAGGTGGCATGATTTGTTGGCCATTATCAAGCAATTTATTACATGCGAGGATAGATACGGCTTAGTTTTCCTATACCACCTTCGGCTGCTCACGAGTTTCATAGATTTTCCTTTAAATATGCGACATTTCCTCCTTCGGAGTTTGTATAAAATGGCTAAACATTTCAAGAGGGAGAAAGCCGACTCCAGCCTCTTCCACCACTGTTTAATTAAAATTATTGTAGTTCATCATTTGAGGTTGAGTGGCGACTGTTGGGAATCTTTCTTGTTGAGGAATGGCTTTGCCAACCCTAAAATTGGACATGTGGAGAAAACCGTGGTCACAGAAACCCTTGTTGGGCCTGTCATGCCCCCTCCTTCACTCTTACCCTCTGTTGAACTCTCGACCTACCCAAACGATAACCTACCTGACACCCTGCCTGACTCATGTTTAAAAGACAGTGCTAAGCCTGTTAAGAGTTCTGCAAGGAAAAAGGGTAACGGTAACAATGATGTCAATTGCAAGGGTAAGAAGGTTATGCATTGGGTATCAAGGTGTGCTCACAATAAGCCTAAACAAAACACAGACCAACATCCAATACTGTTGAGTGAAGATTTTGATTCCGAAATCAAGCGGTTTCTAACCGAGGAGTATCCATACTCACACGGCCTTTGTTCAGCCAAGCCCTATGACTACGTGTCGAACCTCCCACCGTGCCTTAGAGATGACCCTAATTTCCCCGGGATCAAACTCGACAGTGAAACTGATGGTAATTTAAGAGATTCCTCACTAGTAATTACACAGCTTGATCAACCACAGTGCAATGAATGCAAGTCATGGCTCGATCGATATTATAAAGACGTCCCAGTGCTCCAATCCCAAATCAAGTCTTTGGAAGACCGAGTAAATATGTTAACCAAAGAAAATGATAGACTGCAAGCTAATGATAAAAGGCAGAAAACCATAGGCTCTATCGTTTTCAAAAATGTGGAAACGACCACTGTCGTTGTTAATTCAAAAATGGCTTGATCGAATCGAATCCATGAAACCGAGGTATGGTGTTTCTAAAGTGATTTTAAAATGATTTTGTTTGTTTTGAATTAGTATAAAATATTTGTTTTCCCAATCGCATCTATTTATGTTATGATTGAATTGATACAATACGATTCTATTTGTAAATATGCCTAGCTACAGAATTGTGAGATTCTGTAGCTAGTCATAAAAATTTGAATTTTTGTTGATTTTACAACTAAACACAATCTGAAATCGTGTATTTTTGTGCATGTACAGGTACACACACATTTCAAAGGAAATTGGATCGACTGTGGCATCTTTGAACATGTTTTTTTTACATAGTTTTGGATTGGGCTGTTAGTTTTAGATAGGAACATGAATTTGGGAGATTGTATTCCCATAATTTTTGCAACAGCTTTGATAATTTCCACAGGAATGTTTTTTATCCTATGGCCTTTATATATGTATTATTTTTGTAAACAAAACCATCACTGCTAGGAGAGCAGAAACTATGGAACTGTGATTATTCAGACTTGAATGAAAGTGGATGTTTTGTACGACTTTAGCTTCAATATATCGTTCTTTTGTTCAAGTCTTTGTTCATTTCAATTTGTAATCAAATTTTTTACTACTTTAGATATCATAATTTGTTACAGGTTGATGCGATATGAGTTATATAGCGTCCATGTTTTATGTTTCTCATTTCATATACAACAATTAATCTGTTTACATTTGATAATTAGAAGGTTGATCTTCTTTGTTAAATGAACAGTTACATACAAATTGTCATACTCAAATTTATCTTAATATGATCGTTTGTTAAATTACAAAATTGTTGTTGCTATATGTCTTGCTTGTTCTATCATTAATATTCAAGCGTCATTGCTTCATGTTTATGAGAAGCATTTCAAAAATCTGGTGCGGGTTGGCCCCATCAAACAGCGAAATCGGATACTGTGCACGGGACGAATAGGAAACGCTACTACAAGTCAGTCAGTTAGTGCTATTTAATTAGTTCAGTTAATATATAAATGTATTATAAGCTAAACACGTGTCATTGTTCATTTCTGTAGTTTAGATTTACAATTGGGATTGTTATTTTTATTGCTTAGCTTTTTTTTTGTTTGTTTGTTAATTTGTGCGGGACCTGTTGGCACGCGATTAACCTGTGGCTTGAGAAACCGCGACTCAGGGGCATCTAAGCCGTCAAAATCACCCGGGGATCGCACCCGGCCTGAGACACACCAACCCTTAACATGGTTGGATTTTTTGTCCCCGCAGGTTTCGAACCGGTGACTTTAACATCACGGAGTGGCTTAAAAACACACTCCGTCACCGACTGTCCTACACCTCGGGGACCAATTTTTATTGCTTAGCTTAGATAGCTGTCATTTCATTTCTTTTTCATAAAAGTTATAAAAATCCAAAAATAATAGCCTCGCTGTCATAAGACAATTCATATTCGATTTTACAGATTTCGATCAAAATTTGCATTTTGTGAATACTGTATATATAATAGAGATTTAATTATATCGATAACTGTACATTTAATAAGTAGGATTATTGTTTTACAAATATTAATTAGCGAACTGTGAATATATATTAGACTTGTATATAGTTTGCAGCAGTTGTTTTTTCACTTAGTTAGTTTCTTTAGTTAGTTCTTTTTTTTTACTTTCCTAGGACTTAGATCGGCCAACGGAGCTACTAAACCCATCGAGGTGAATCATTCCAAATGGCTTGGGTTAAGTAGACAACCCCAGACTAGATTCACTTCTCCAGTTGACGAGCAGTCAATTTCGCCCGTCAACAAATGGCGCTAGAAGGAGGGCCTAGAAATTATTAATGGCACGAGGCGGTCGTAAGACTCCTCCACCACCCAACCGATCACCTATAGTCACAAGAAGTCAGTCAAATGACAACATTGTCCCTCAAACAACAACCAAATCAAACGACGATCCACGGATCTCGGTTTAACCAACAACTCCAAACCCCACAGGTGGTGACCTACAAGAGATTGTCCGCCAATCTCTCATAAGAACACATAGTGCCTTAGCCCGTTTAAGACAACCTAACCATTCTTTGGGCCAACCACTAGATTTCTCTGATATTAGAGAAAAACTTGGAGGCACTAACCTCACTTTAAACCCTACAGATCCAATCCTCACTCCTGTAGCAGGAGGATCTGGTGTACCACCCTCACCACCTCCTTCATCCCCTTCTTCTTCTAGAGAATATTCCTCTGACGAAGGCAGTTCCTCGTCCCAACCTTCAACACCGCCCACACCAATGGCCAACCAGAACAATCCTGCCAGACCCTGGCTCGACCAAGATGCAGTGGTCATACCCGGGCCTCAACATCCCTTACCCAAACACCCGGAGAAGTGGATCCCTAAATTCGACCCAAACTCTAAACAGATCGCCGAGGATCACATCAAAAATTATGTTATCCATCAGAATTCATAATGTCGAGCACAAAGACGTATTATATAGATTGTTCCCCTACACTTTCGAGGGAAATGCCTCTACCTAGTACTTTGCCCAGTAGCCCCATACCATTTTATCATGGGATAAGTTTGAATCCTATTTTCTTGAGAAGTTTGGAGAAGACAAGTCTGCAGAAGTTCTAGTCATGGATATTTCTAGTTTAAGAATGAATCCCAAAGAGAAAATCAAAGACTTAACCAAAGATTATTAACACTAAAGAATTGAATCCCTACGGATTCGATGCCCGCTGAGAATCTTATCATAGCATATTATACAAAAGCCTTACATCAAAGTATAGCCATTTGGGTAAAGAGATCTAAGAAAGCCACGTTGTTAGAGGCCTTCGAAGAGGCCAGTCAGATTGAGAAAGACATCCTTAGATTAAAAGACACTACTAGCAACGAAATAGAGACTATTTCATCTTCTAGAAAGAAGATCGAAATCCTTCCTAGACCTGCCCAAAACAAAACGCAACCTGAAAGCTCAGATCTAGAAAACTCACAAAAATTCGTTCAAAAACTATCAAATCAGGTTATAGATTTGAAAAGGACAGCTGAAGAAGCTTCTTCAAGCAAAGGGCCTTACAAAACCCCGTTTAGGAAGCCTTTTCCTCCCAACCGACCTAATTCGAATACTGAAGGCTTAAATCTAGAAAGCCTGCAATTCGCTATTCAAACGATTCTAGAAGCCCAGGATAACTTGATGCCTCCTGAGATCGCTGAGGAAGTAGTTGAACAAGAGACAGTTGAAGAAGATGAATCTTCTCCGAACATTTTTGGACACTTCTCGGATAGCATTTTTCAAGCTAATTTCGAGACAGTACATCCCTACAATACTAGGAGTAAGACAACAAACAAGCCTCCTTCTGAAAACACTACAACTTTGCCTTCAAAATAGCCTAGAACAACTGAGACTAAACAGAATAATGTGGACCCAAGCTTAGATTATGATTTAGTTGAAGATCTAAAAAAGTTAAGGGCTAACATTTCTGTTTATGAATTATTGAAATTCCCATTTTTGCTACAAAAAATGTTACAGAATATTGCAGAGAATAGCAAAAATGGCAATCCAAGCAGTAACAAAGGTTTTCAGAACAACCCAAAAGTTTCTCAGAAGGCCTCTGCCAAGAGAAATTCTGATCCTCATGAGAGGAGATACCTTCCTGTAAATAATGTAACAAATGTAGATAAATTAGTTTTAGAGGCTGCGAGTAAAAAACAACAAGCTTCCACCATTAGTACTCGCAAAAACGTCCCTCCATTTTTGTTAACTTTTGAAATCTTCAATAGGAACGTGCACAATTGTATGGTAGATTTAGAAGCGTCATCCAATGTAATTCCATGGTCTGTATGTTAGAATATTAATGTTGAAGTTGAACCATCCACCTTAAATATCATCCAACTTGATCGAACTAGTGTTAAAGTTATAGGCGAATTAAGAAATGTGCTTATAAGATTATCGTCTAACCCAAAAGTTCATCAAGTAATTGATATTATTGTTGTGGATATTACAGAAGTTTATAGTTTGTTTTTAAGCAGAGACTGGTCAGAACAACTACACGGCTATTTCGCGACAGATTGGTCTCACTTGTGGCTACCCGAGAATGGAAATCCCAACAAAATCAAGGTAAATCGTGAACGTTACCTAAAGTTCACAGTGACAGATTTAAATGATCCCAATGAACCATTTACACCTTCTGCCGATTCACCCGAAATACAAGGGATGGATACCTTTTTTGGCAATTTCATAGCCGAAACTTCCACTATCACTAACCCGAAGCAGCAGTCCGAAATCGTGGCATATATGCAGCCAGTAGTCTCTACCCAATGGTCTCATACACCCGACGAAAATCAAATATGGTCTCTTTACTTTGACGGGTCAAAGTCCAAGGAAGGAGTTGGTGCAGGCTACGTTATTATCGATCCAGCAGGTAACAAAACCTTGATTACATGTAGGTTAGAATTTGAATGTACAAACAACACAGCAGAATATGAGGCTTTATTGCAAGGCCTCAGAAAAGCATTAGATTTGAACATTCAAAATTTGACTGTCTTTGGCGATTCAAAAATCGTGGTTAGATAGGTGAAAAATTCTATCCACTGTTTATCTCTGCATCTTAAAAGCTACCAATCTGAGGTATGGAATTTGATGAATAAGTTTTCTGCTTTTAATATAAATTCTATTCCTAGATTGAATAATTCAGAGGCTGAATTGTTAACTAATGTAGCTTCAAAACTCTTTAGTGCAGAAGGCTTGTCCCCGAATGCATTCTCTGTCGAACTGTTGTTCAGGCCATCTATCCCCGACAACATCACGAATTGGAGAGTCTTCGATGACGATCAACAGATTATAAATTTCCTGCATATGGAAGAAACTTTCCAAGGCTCAGTGATCGATGAATGTACTCATGACGAGAATATTCGTGACTTCACGGTAATACCAGATCCAAGATCTCCTGAATCTTCATCGGACATGGTAAATTCTATTCCTAAATCTGTAGTTAGATTAGAAAAATTTTATGATCTTCAAGACAAATTCAAAAAATCGGTCAACTGTAAAAAAATAGTTCCTCTTTATCGTATGAAAAAGTAAACTTAGGAACTAATGACAATCCACAGTGCATTAATTTAGGGGTGAAGTGTTCTGAACAAGAGAAAGTGGCATTTATTAAATTGTTTAAGGAATTCAAAGATGTTTTTGCGTGGACATATGATGACCTGAAAACCTTTGATCCTAACATCATACAACACGTCATTCCTATGAAACCCCAAACTTTTTCGTTTCAACAAAAGTTAAGAAAAATGCACCCTAAACCTGAACCGACCATCAAAAGAGAATTAAATAAACTCCTGAATGCTAAGATAATCTTCCCAGTTAGGCACAGGCAATGGGTCTCTAATCTTGTCCCTGTCCGGAAGAAGAGTGGTGAAATCCGACAATGCGTCGATTTCCGAAACCTTAATCGAGCGTCTGATAAAGACAACTACCCTGTCCCACCCATGGAACAGATCCTTCAACAGGTATCTGGTTCTGAAATATTATCCATATTGGATGGTTTTTCAGGGTATAACCAAGTCCTGATGTCTCCTCTAGACCAACTTAAAACTACCTTCCGCACTCCATGGGGCACCTACGCTTATAGGAAAATGCCCTTTGGACTCATTAATGCTGGTTCCACTTTCCAGAGAGCGATGGATATCGGTTTCCAAGGCTTAATCAATCAATCTGTCATAGTTTACCTAGACGACGTTACTGTATTCTCGAAAAACAAAGCTGATCATCTAGCTCATTTGAGCTTCGTTCTGCAGCGATGTTGTAAGTACGACATTTCCTTGAATCCTAAAAAATCTATCTTCGCAGTAGATCAAGGTAATCTCTTAGGATTTATTTTATCAAGCAAAGGGATGATTATCAACTCCGAAAGGACCCAATTCATCTCAAAACTTCCCCCTCCCTCATCAAAAAAGTCTATGCAGTCTTTCTTAGGCCAGATAAACTTTGTCAGGAGATTTGTCCCCAGTTTTTCGGAAATGGTCAGACATTTACAGAACTTAATAAAAAAGGACATACAATACCATTGGGGACCCTCATAAAACCAAGATTTTAATTCAATAAAAAATGCCATAATAGACGCTCCTTCTCTGATGAGCCCCAACTTTTCGCAAGACTTCACGCTCTACACATTTGCTTCTGACCACTCCTACGCTGCTATCCTAACTCAAAAGAACGCTGAAAACAATGAAGTTCCAATTGCCTTTATGATCTCAGCCTTCAAAGGCGCATAACTCAATTACCCAGTAGTAGATCAGCAAGCCTATGCTGTTTTTAAAGCAGTAAAGCACTTCCGATATTATCTTTTGAAATCTAGGACGAAAATCATTGTCCCTTACCTAGTCGTCAGAAATTTGTTAGTACATAAAGAACTGGGCAAAAAGAGGGCAAACTGGGTGACCTCTTTACAAGAATATGACATAGAAATCACCCCAACACAAATAGTGAGAGGTCAAGGGTTATGTAAGTTAGTCACTGACTCAGTGGCAGGACAACAAGACGAAAACGATATGTCAAACCCAGGACAACACAACCTAAATTTAATCTGCTGTGCACAAAACCCTGTTAGCCCCTGGTATGATGATATAAAATTTTGTCCTGAACATGGGTCACCCCCCGTCACCTGGATCCCACTAAAAGAAGAGCATTAAGAATGAAATCTGCCTCCTTTCAGTTGATTAATGGTATTATGTTTCGTCAAAATTTTTATGGAGTACTAATGCGCTGTCTTGAGAAAGATGAAGCAGAAAAGGTCTTATTAGAATTGCACGCAAGAGAAGTTGGTGGGCATTTTGGTGGAGATACCACTGCCCATAAAGTATTAAGAGCAGATTATTACTGGCCTACTCTGTTTAAATATGCTCACGCCTTCTATCGTAAATGTGTTATTTGTCAAAAAGCTTCCGGATGGATACATAAACCAGCCTTCCCACTGCAGCATGTTTCAGTAGACTCCCCTTTTCAGCAGTGGGGTCTTGATATTATTGGCCCAATCAATCCGCCATCCTCATAGCAGCATAATTTTATCATAACAACCACAGATTACTTCACTAGGTGGTCTGAAGCTGCCCCATTAAAAGTTGTAAATACCGGTCAGGTAATTGCCTTTTTAAATTCAAATATTATTACTTGTTTTGGTATCCCTGACTGTTTAGTTTTCGATAATGCTTCCTATTTTTCGTCTCTTGAGATGAGTAATTTTGATCTAGAAAAGGGAATTAAATTAAAATATTCTGCCAGCTATTTCCCTCAAGGCAATGGGTTGGCATAATCAACTAATAAAAATCTAATTAAAATCATTAAGAGAACGGCATCTCAAAACCATAAAAATTGGCATAATGCATTGTTAAACACAATCTGGGCTGATAGAGTGACTCCAAAAACTGTTGTGGGTAACTCTCCCTTCTTTCTCATCTATGGCAGAGAGGCAATTCTTCCACCACATATTCTTCTTCCTTCACTACAGCTATCACAAAAAATATAGGAAGAGGACTGCCCCCCTTTGGAGAATCGAATTAACGCCTTATTAAAACTAGAAGAGGTGAGGGCTCAAGCAAAACATAAGTTGGATCAGCATCAACTAGTGGTTAAAAGCTGGTTTGATTCCAAATCTACCTCTGACAGGAACTTTGAAGTAGGTGACCTTGTCCTAAAATGGGACAAACCGCATGAAGGAAAGGGAGAGCATACGAAGTTTCAGAACTTATGGCTAGGACCGTTTTTTATTGCTGAGAAATTGGGTCCCATATCGTTCAGATTATAGAGTCTAGAGGGACAACCAGACACCTATCCGGTGAATGGCCAAGCTCTGAAAAGGTATTTCACCTGATGATAACCCTGTGTACACTGTGTAAATATTTTTCCCTTTGTTTTCTTTTCATTTTTTCTTTGCTTTTTTGTTTTTGATTTCTCCTTTACGCTTATCAGTTTTTACTTTTGAAATACACATACCTGCATCATGAACTGTTCAGATTAAGAGAACATAAAATTTTCTCCTCTGAAATGACTGCTGAAAGTTTGTTTAACATCAATTACGATATTTTTCTGAAGTTTACAGCCATGTTAAAGAAAGTTGGTTGCCTGAAAGACGCTTATTGATTTCAATCTGTAATTGAAGCTTTTCATGATCATCCATTTCTTCTTACGCTGTCCCAGTTCCTTAAGAGAACAACTCAGAAATGTCTCCCTGCCTTCGAAGGTTGGTTTATCAATGAACCATCTCTAGATATTAATGAAGGATAGTTTAAAAAATTCTCTGAAGGTCTGTAATTTATTAAAATATGTCTAAAATATCACGATTTTCAGCGTCACCCCGCTCAATTATATATCTTTAAAATTCAAATAAATCACTAAAGAGATGTGGGAAGTGCTTGTAAACCTGTCGGGATACTAAACAGATTTGTTGGTGGTGAGTAAATGCATGAATGGCGCCAAGATAACTTCGTCAGGGTACTGAACAGGCCTGCTGGCAGTGACTCAATGTCGGGTATATGAAAATTCTCAGACATGGAATCTTTTGACCTTAAAATGTCCTTTATTCTAATCTGGAACTTCTTGGTAGGATACGGATATTGGAGTGGGTTAAATGGCAACCCTGTCGAGGCTATGGATGCCTGCTAGAAGCAGTGGCTCTGTAAATAGTATTGGAGATTTTAACCTTAATATCGTGACTCGCTTTTGTTTAGATTGTCATCAGTTTTCATCTTTTAAATAACAAGCAATCTGAAACTGGAATTTTTATGATTGATGATGATGTTCAAACAATTTTCTAGTTGTTTTTGAGTTGAAGTTTTTCTCATTATCCTAATCTGGACTTGTTCATTTGGCAGAGATAACTGCTTCTACCAGTGTGTCGCCATCGTTGGCAGCCATTTTCATTCCTATCTTTTCCTTACAAGCTGCCTACACAAGGGTTTTGAACCCTCAATACTCGTCGCAATTTTTTAATAAACAACACTATTATCTTTCACTTTCGCATACCTGCTTTTCATTTTCATTTTCACGACTACAAGCGTGAAAACCTACAGTTGGGATTCATGTTGATGGCATTATAATGATCTTTTGGATTGCTATGAACCTATTTGTTTATGTGGTCATGACTCTTTTACCTCCAATTCAACACTGGTCACACATTTATCAAAACACCAAACCACCGCTCACTTTGATTTTGACTATTGTTAATATGATTTTGATTCATAGATTCCTTGATGCAATGGTTATTTGATATTTTGGTGTCTTTGATCAAATCGTTTATGCAATGGTTTTATTGAACACATTAATTTTGGGATCAAATCGGTGGTGTGATGTTCGACATATTGGTTTCTTTTAAATCATACAAATGTTATTGTTTATTTAACATTCAGATTGAATTTTGGTTATGTATTTCATGGTTTTAAATGGTTATGTGATAATCCATTTGACATGTTGTTCACAATTCTTTTTATATACGCTATTGGGATTTGGATGAAACATTTTACCAAGGCGTCGTCGATGGTACAACCTGACATGATACTTTTGCATGGTTTCAATTCACTCCACCACCCTCGCACGCATAAGCATTAACGCTCTGTCTTTCATTTTGGGTTTCCTTTGCTTGTTTTGGGAAGCTGTGAGAAAATTGGTTCTGTGTTTACCCTGTCAAACCCCCTTGCCAATTACCCTATTGATCCTCTGCTATTTCCTATGGCTCCTGTAGTGCGAATCGAATCCAAAAACGTTCAATCTTTTCTCTTGTTTGATAACGCCCGAGAGGACCTCGAGAGGAATGGGTGGAGGGTTTTTATTGATAAGTTTGAGGGTTTCAACCTCGCAGTCGCTCAGAAATTTGCACTTACATTTGATGGATGCAGGGCCAAAGTTGGGGACATCCAACTCGAATTGAATGAGGATTCCCTTAGCTCAGCCACTGGTCTGATAGCCAAATGGAAGAAATGGTTTAAAAATTCGAAGGTTGATGAAGTACCATGGCCACTCCTATTTACCTCGAGGAAAATAAACATTTGTGACAGAGGTATGCCAGTTAATACTCTTAAGTCTAGGTAGCATGATTTGTTGGCCATTATCAAGCAGTTTATTACATGCGAGGGTAGATACGGCTTAGTTTTCCTATACCACCTGCGGCTGCTCATGATTTTCATAGATTTTCCTTTAAATATGCCACATTTCCTCCTTCAGAGTTTGTATAAAATGGCTAAACGTTTCAAGAGGGAGATAGCCGACTCCAGCCTCTTCCACCACTATTTAATTAAAATTATTGTAGTTCATCATTTGAGGTTGAGTGACGACTGTTGGGAAGCTTTCTTGTTGAGGAATGGCTTTGCCAACCCCGAAATTGGACATGTGGACAAAATCGTGGTCACAGAAACCCTTGTTGGGTCTGTCATGCCCCCTCCATTACTCTTACCCTTTGTTGAACCCTTGACCTACCCGAATGATAACCTACCCGACACCCTGCCTGAATCATGTTTAAAAGACAGTGCTAAGCCTGTTAAGAGGTCTGCAAGGAAAAAGGGTAAGGGTAACAATGATGTCAATTGAAAGGGTAAGAAGGCTGTGCCCTGGGTATCAAGGTGTGCTCGCAATAAGACTAAACAAAACACATACCAAAAACCAAGACTGTTGAGTGAAGATTCTGATTCCGAAATCGAGCGGTTTCTAACCGAGGAGTATCCATACTCACACGGCCTTTGTTCAGCCAAGCCCTATGACTACGTGTCGAACCTCCCACCGTGCCTTAGAGATTACCCTAATTTCCCCAGGATCAAACTCGACAGTGAAACTACTGGTAATTTAAGAGATTCCTCACCTGTAATTACATGGCCTGATCAACCACAGTGCAATGAATGCAAGTCGTGGCTCGATCGATATTATACAGACGTCCTTGTGCTCCAATATCGAATCAAGTATTTGGAAGACCGAGTAAATATGTTAACCAAAGAAAATGACAGACTGCAAGCTAATGATAAAAGGCAGAAGACCACAAGCTCTGTCATTTTCAAAAATGTGGAAACGGCCACTGTCGTTGTTAATTCAAAAATGGCTTGATCGAATTGAATCCCTGAAACCGAGGTATGGTGTTTCTAAAGTGATTTTAAAATGATTTTGTTTGTTTTGAATTAGTATAAAGGATTTTTTTGGTCAATCACATCTATTTCTGTTATGATTGAATTGATACAATACGATTCTGTTTGTAAATATGCCTAGCTACAGAATCATGAGATTTTGTAGCTAGTCATAAAAATTTGAATTTTTGTTGATTTTACAACTAAACACAATCTAAAATCGTGTATTTTTGTGCATGTACAGGTACACACAAATTTCAAAGGAAATTGGATCGACTGTGGCATCTTTGAACATGTTTTTTTTACATAGTTTTGGATTAGGCTGTTAGTTTTAGATAGGAACAGGAATTTGGGAGATTGTATTCCCATAATTTTTGCAACAGCTTTGATAATTTCCACAGGAATGTTTTTTATCCTATGGCCTTTATATATGTATTATTTTTGTAAACAAAACCATCACTGCTAGGAGAGTAGAAACTATGGAACTGTGATTATTCAGAATCGAATGAAAGTGGATGTTTTGTACGGCTTTAGCTTCAATATATCGTGCTTTTATTCAAGTCTTTGTTCATTTCAATTTGTAATCAAATTTTTGACTACTTTAGATATCATAATTTGTTACAGGTTGATGCGATATGATTTATGTAGTGTCCATGTTTTATGTTTATCATTTCATATACAACAATTAATCTGTTTACATTTGATAATTAGAAGGTTTATCTTCTTTGTTAAATGAACAATTACATACAAATTGTCATACTCAGATTTATCTTAATATGATCGTTTGTTAAATTACAAAATTGTTGTTGCTATATGTCTTGCTTGTTCTGTCATTAGTATTCAAGCGTCACTGCTTCATGTTTACGAGAATCATTTCAAAAATCTGGTGTGGGTTGGCCCCATCAAACAGCGAAATCGGATACTGTGCATAGGACGAATAGGAAACACTACTACAAGTCAGTCTGTTAGTGCTATTTAATTAGTTCAGTTAATATATAAATGTCTTATAAGCTAAACACGTGTCATTGTTCATTTCTGTAGTTTAGATTTACAATTGGGATTGTTATTTTTATTTCTTAGCTTAGATAGTTGTCATTTCATTTATTTTTCATAAAATTTATAAAAATCCAAAAATAATAGCCTCACTGTCATAAGACAATTCATATTCGATTTTGCAGATTTCGATCAAAATTTTCATTTTGTGAATACTATATATATAATAGAGATTTAATTATATCGATAAATGTACATTTAATAAGGAGGATTATTGTTTTACAAATATTAATTAGCGAACTGTGAATATATATTATTCTTGTATATAGTTTGCAACAATTGTTTTTTCACTTAGTTAGTTTCTTTAGATAGTTCTTTTTTTTTTACTTTCCTAGGACTTAGATCGGCCAACGGAGCTGCTAAACCCGTCGAGGTGAATCATTCCAAACATCTTGGGTTAAGTGGACAACCCCAGACCGGATTCACTTCTCCAGTTGACGAGCGGTCAATTTCGCCCATCAACAGGTTGCCACAATTAGTCAAATATTGTTACATTTTTTAGGCCAATTGTCAAGAGGAACCTTCAAGGTTGATATCTCGGCTAATAGAAAAATGTGTCATGTGTACCGGGCAAGCGAGGGGATAGAGTTTTGGTACCAAATGAAGACAGAGGATGAAGAAATGGAACGATTGGTCTCCTTCTTATTGTAACTGAAAATCTTGTAGCGATTGAAATTCCATCTTATGTAAAACTATATAAGTATACAATAGAAAGAAATAAACGAGGCTGGACCTTTTTGGGTCGATTGTAATAGAGATTTTTCCCCTTTGAGAGTTAATATAAAGCAAATCTGAAGATTCTCAATTTCGTCACGACTGTGTTATGAGTTTGTTTCCTTGTATCTCATATTTCATTTCATTTCATATATTTATCTGATGAATGCTTCACTATAATTTAGTACAATCTCTACTATAGTGAATGATTTTCAGTTTTCTATATTGTTTACTATTTTTCCTCTGCACTAGCTATCAGCAGGTATAAGACCAGTGGACACTTTAGATACCTTTATTATTTTATGCTTTGTCAGATTATTCCTTCATATTTCTTTTCCTCTGTTTACAAGTGAGATTCTCCCTTGATAGGAGCCTTACCCAGTAGACAGCTTACTGTTTGCACCCTTTTTTCACTATTGAGACTATAAATTCTCCTTTATCCAACCTAAATCGAGACAACATCTAAAAATTTGAGGTTTTCTTATCATTTTGTTCCTCTATGATTGTCCCAGTGACATGACATCCTAATATAGAACCTGGACTATTAGATCAAACGCATATTGCCTTAAACCTTTTTGACACTATTCTTAAAACAACCACCACACGGGTTGAACTTGAGCATTCATGGGCAGCAATAGAAAGAGACATAACTATCCAGGAACAGTTGGAAGCTAGACAACACCAACCCAGAAATCAACCCTAGCTTTCCTTACCAAAGGTTGATATTTCTTCCTTACATACCCCTCACTCACTTTAGGATGCCTAGACACTGTACTTCTAAGCCTTAAGTATAGACTCTGGAACAATAGACCGCTTCAGGATTTTTCACTTTGGAATTTTTAAACCTTGATGAACTTATATAACCCGGAGTCTCGAAGTCCCGTCAATCGTTAGATGGAGCGGTGGATTTCAGGAGTATTAAGGACCATCATATCTAGCAAGGGTGGAAGGATAGCGAAGCTTCATAGCTTCGGAACCTTGCCTCTCTAGATTTCGTTAGTTTGGGAGTATGGGGGTCATTTTGAGTGAGAAGCCCCAAAGCCCGAAGCCCAAAGTTAATTGCATCCGTTGGCTATGGGGGGTGTGTGAGATGTCTATTTCTTTCGTCGTTTGACTATCTGGGGGGTAGCATGTGTTGGACTCGGGAAGCCTTTGAAGTCCGGAGCTCCGGAATCGAAGATTTGGTTGATGATGTGGCTTGTACCATGTGGTAGGGGGTCGTGTGGGGACATGTGTCACCCCGATTCAACACCTTTTAGACCCTGATCTCTCTATTTTTGAGTAACACGTGGAACACGTGCCATGGGTCCATGTCACCTTGGGTGACATCACCATGTTGTGTCATCTCCAAGAGTATGTGACTTCGGGGATTTCCAAGTTTCTACCAAGGAAAAATGTTGAAGCCCGAAGTCGCGAAGGCACATAGCCCATCGATCTAGGATTCCTTCGGGACCTTTCTCGACCATTGGATTAAGTAGTGGAGGAGCAGGGTAAATACTTCGATGGATTGTCACTCAGGGGGAGTTAAGTGGCATGGGAGATGAACGTCCCAGAGCCCCGGAGGATCGAATTTCTGAATTGGTTGAGAACCATCCATCTCAACGCTTGATTAAGACACAACCATCGATTTCCATTGAAGCCTCCAACTGGGGGATGAGGTTGTCCATTCGGCGGGAGATCAAGTCTTGACCATCTGATCCTTGTTGGTGGAGTTAGTGAAGACTTCGATGAAGTGTAGCTCTAGAAGGAATTGGAAATTGACAACAAAGAACAGTCCCTGCGCTGGTCTCATGATAAGGTAAAAAAATCCTGGGAGGTAACCTAGACCTTGGTTATGTGGTTTTCACAAGCCCCCATGTGAAAGGACATGGAGAAAGGTGCTAAGGAATGACTAAGCCCATGGTTTTGAACCATGGTCACTTGAGACATGGCTTGAGGGAAGCACCTGTACATAATTGATTTTTGTATCAGCTAAAGGACAATAGGGAACTGTTATGTTATGGAGAATGAGGATATATTCTTCATGAATTGAGAAGAAAAAGGACCTGTAGCATTGTTTGGAAAATTTATTTTATATGCATAATTCTAACAAAATGGTGTCTTGAACATTTTTTAGAATTAATGGGTTTAAACATATCATCTCAGAATGAAGATTCGAGAGATGGAAGAAGGTGAGGAAGCCTCCATCCATGATAAAGAGGCCGAAGGCCAGAACACCAGAGTTGGTAATGCAGAGACAAAATCCAATGGACACAAGGGCCGATGGGAGCCAGAAACATTGATAGAAACTGTGAGAAGCCTGAAAATAGAAGTGTAGAGTTACAAAGAAGAAAATGAGAGACTATTGAGAGAACAAAGTCAAATAAATTCCTGAGTGTTGCAGAGCTTAATCAGTTGCAGAGACAAACAAAGAATGGCTCAAAGCAAGAGGAAGAAGGCAGGTATCATGAAAGAATATATGATCATGGAAGATCTAGTTATTCAAAAAGTGCTAGCAGAAATAATAGACATCACTCACCTCCTTACTCAACAAGAAAGTTTTATGCATTTGAAGATTCCATAAGCAGTCCAGAGCATCTGAAGAATGGTTGATTGGACTCAGGAGATATTTCCAATTGCATAACTATTCATCAAACCTAGAAGCCATAATTTCCACCTACCATTTACATGGGAAAGATGCAATGTGGTGGGATCAATTGAAGAAATTTGAGCATATTAATGATAATATGATCACTTGGAAGCAGTTCAAGAAGTATTTCCAGAAGGAGTACCCCTCAGATAATTTATATGACAAGAAAATGCAGGAGTTCTTTGAACTTAGTCTAGGAAGCATGACCATGGAAGAGTATGAGAAGAAGTTCTTGGGGTTGTTAAAGTATGTAGGGTTTATAAATGATGAGAAGGTGAAAGTATAGAGGTTCTTGAGTGGGATGCCATCCTTTTATAAATAAATGATTTGGTATGATGAGCCCAAGACCTTGACTAAGGCCATCAGGAAGGCTAAATACCTATGTGAGCAAGGCTAGGGTAGAGAATCCATGTAGAAATATTGGAAGGATAAGAAGAAGGAGAAGTTTGATCAGAGGAGGAAGGTATTCAAACCTCCTTTCAATAGAAATGAACCTAATAAAAATCATCAAGAACAATATGCTAAGGGAGAATCCAAGAAAGAAGACTCCTTGGGAAAAAGGGGAAGACACCAATCCAATGTTGGGGATGAAAAGAAGATCACTTGTACAAGGACTTCCCACACAGAAAGGATAGATTGAAGACCGTGCAAAACATCCAAGAGGCTACAACAATCGAAGACATGGGAAGGATTTATGTAGCCTTAGATGATAGACAAGCAAAATACCAATCCAATATGATCGAGGTGGAAGGTAAGATCATAAATCAACCTATTGCTATTTTAATTGATTCATGAGCAAGTCAATGTTACATTGATCCTAAAATAGTGGATAGATTACATTTGGATAAAAGTAATCTTGGAAAATCAATTTTGGTTCAGCTAGCCACTGGAACCAAAAGGAGAATTCATGATATGGTCAGAGGTTGTTCCATAAGTCTTAATGGTGTGAATACTAGTGTTGATCTAAATATCATACCATTGGGGTCTTATGATATTCTAATTGGAATGGATTGGTTGGAAAAGCATCATGTTGTCCTAGATTTTCATAGAAAGACATTTACATGTCTTGATGGAGATGGAAAACATAACACTGTGAAAGGAGTTCCAAGACCCATCTCTATAAGGGAGATTTCATCCTTACAACTGAAGAGATGTTTCAATTATATGTAGCCCATGTGGAAGAGCCAGAAATTACAAAGGGTCCAAGCCTTGAATATTTCTTGGCACTACAAGAATTCGAGGATCTATTACAAGAAATACCAGGATTTCCACCAAAAAGGGAGATATATTTCTCTATTAATTTAGTGCTAGGAGTTGCCCCAGTGTCAAAAACACCTTATCAAATGAGTACACCAGAGTTAAAAGAATTACAAATGTAGTTGGAGGAATTGTTGAAGAAAGGGTACATACGTCCAAGTGTTTCACCTTAGGGAGCACTAGTACTCTTTGTCAAAAATAAGGATGGAACTGTGAGGCTGTGTATTGACTTTTGACAGCTAAATAAGTCCACTGTGAAGAACAAGTATCCTCTACCTAGAATTGATGACCTCTTTGATCAGCAAAGAGGAGAAAAGATATTTTCAAAGATAGACTTGAGGTCAGGATACCATCAGGTAAGAATCAAGGAAGAAGACATCCATAAGACAACCTTTAGAACCAGGTATGGGAATTATGAATTTGTAGTGGTGCCATTTGGACTGACCAATGCACCAGTTGTCTTTATGTGCTTAATGAATGGCATATTCAAAAATTATTTGGATAAGGTTGTCATAGTATTCCTGGATGACATACTTGTCTACTCTAGGTCTGAAGAGGAGCTTGAACATCACTTAAGACTGGTATTGCAAGTGCTGAGAGAACATCGGTTGTATGCCAAGCTCAGTAAATTTTTCTTTTATCAAAAGAAGAGCCATTACTTGGGACACATTATTTAAGAAAAAATCATAGCAGTGGATCCATAGAATATTGAATACATTAGTGGATGGTCATCACTCAAGAATGTTTCAAAAAGTCATATATTTTATGGGGTTGGCTGGTTACTATAGAAGGTTTATAGCAGGGTTCTATAAGATTTCTCATCCCATGACTTCTTTGCAAAATAAGGGAATTAAATTTGAATGGACTGCTAAGTGTGAAGAGAATTTTAATTTGTTGATGGAATTACTTACTAGTGCACCTGTGTTAAAGATTGTTGACCCAAATGAAATTTTTATGGTGTGTATAGATGCATGTAAGGAAGGACTTGGTGGAGCCTTCACTCAAAATGGACATGTCATTGGTTATGAGTCCAGAAAGATTAAGGAACATGAGAGGAAATATTCCACACATGGCTTGGAGATTGCTTCCATTGTTCACGCATTGAATATGTGGAGGCATTGTCTCATGGGAAAGAGATTTTAATTGAGAAAAGACCACAGTGGTATGAAGTATCTTTTTGAACAACCAACTTTGAATGTCAGGAAAACAAGATGGATGGAATTTTTAAGTGAATACGACATTGATATAAAGCATATCAAAGGAAAAGAAAATGATTTTTTTGATGCACTTAGTAGAAAAGTACATATAATGCATACTACAACTGTTAGTATGCATTAGTCAAACTTGAAGAGAAGAATTTTAGATGCTCTTGTTACCGATCAACATTACCTATAGGTAAAGGAAAGCTTATAGCAAGGAGATGTACAATAGAAAATGAAAGAGTATGAGATGAAGGAAGATGTATTACTTATGCATAAAAATAGAATTTATGTTCCTAGCTCCAAAGAACTTAGGGATTTGGTATTAAAATAAATGCATAATGCTCCATATGTTGGACATCTCGGTTACCAGAAAATTATTACAGCAGTAAGAAGCCAATTCTTTTGGTCAGGAATTAAAAAGGATTTTGTTGATTACATCGCCAGATGTATGGAATGTCAAAAAGTGAAGGCCGAGCATAGGCACCCAGCAGGTTTTCTACAACCATTACCAATTCCATAGAAGAAGTGGGAAGTGATAACCATTGATTTTATAACTAAATTACCCAGGACATCAAGACAACATGATTCAATCATGGTAGTGGTTGAAAAATTGAAAAAGGCTTCTCATTTTGTTCCTATAAAAACAACACATACCACAACTAATATTGCAAAAATTTACATGAGGGAGATTTCTATGTTGCATGGGATACCTAGGACAATTGTCTCAGACAGGGACACAAAGTTTACTTCAAATTTATGGAGGGGATTATTTAAAGGATTTGGTAAAAATATGAACTTTAGCACAACATACCATCCGTAGCTAGATGGGCAGACTGAGAGGGTCAACCGAGTAATTAGAGACATGTTGAGAATGTATGTGATGGATAAGCCATCTAAGTGGGAAGATTACTTGCACTTGGTTGAGTTTTCCTATAATAATGGGTATCAAGATTCATTGAAATGAGCCCATTTGAAGCTATGTATGGTAGGAAATGAAATACTCCAGTGAGTTGGGACAACCCAACAGATAGAGTGGTACTTGGGCCAGAGTTGCTCAAGGATATGGAATACCAGATGGTTAAGATTAAGTAGAATTTAAAGGCAGCTCAGGATAGACAAAAAATTTATGTAGATAAGAATAGGACAGCTAGAGAATTTAAAGTGGGGGAGCATGTGCTTCTGAAAGTGAAGCCCAAGAAGATCTCTTTGAATTTGGGTAGTTTTAAAAAGTTGGCAGCCATATTTTGTGGTCCATTTGAGATATTGGACAGAATAGGGCAAGTTTCATACATGCTTGCATTATCTGCTTCCATGAATGTGCATAATGTATTTCATGAATATCTGCTAAAAAAGTATGTACATGATCCTAACCATGTTATTGATTGGCATATGATTCAGGTAGAGACAAAGGTAGACTTTCAGGTCCATCCAGTGCGAATATTGGACAGAAAAGTCAAAATGCTCTGGAATCGAGTTATAGAGCTGGTAAAAGTTTAGTGGACCTGCTACAATCCTGAAGATGCTACCTAGGAATATGAAGATTCCATGCGGGCAGAGTACCCACAACTTTTTGGATAAATTTTGAGATTTTGATCTCTATTTTGTATATGCACTGAGGACAGTTCCAAAATAAGGGAGAGGGGAAGGAACACCCTAGGTTTTGAGACCCATATTAAATAATGTATTTCGTTAATTGTCGAGAGGCCAGAGTGCCTAAGAAATGTAATTTTTTGATCATTATTAATAATAATTACATCGTTGGATGCTAAATGGACAAGGACTAGAGTTATAGGGGGCTATGATTCCACAAGAGAGGGGGCTTTAGGGGATAAGAATTTATTTTATATTTTTAAACCACCCATTTTTTTAATGGAGGAAATCAATTACATGAGCTTCTTGGGGGAAGGCCATGAGGTTCTTGATTCCTAATAATTACTTAAACATGTCCTTGTTCCCTCACTCGTTCACTCACTCATTCATTCGTTCATGCATGCACTCCATTTCTCTTTGTTCACACCTTTCGTGGAGATCTCACTCCATTCATTTATGTCACCCACTCATATTTCCTCATATGTGTCTTGGTTTTGGAAAGGGAAACAAACTGCTGAAGAGAAGCCATGGTATTGTTGGTTTTAAATATTATTGGTGTAATCCAACCATGACTTGAGGCATGCATGTCTGAGATGATTTGGCCTATGTCCAACTTTTCTCACAGCTACGAGTCTTGAGAGTTCCAACATGGAGATTCTAGACTAGCTGCACTAGAGCCCTGGAAGGAGAAGGACATCCTAAGGGACTACGTGGAAGAGAATGGAGAGGGTCCATTCTCTTGGGTTGTGAAAGTTGCGTAGAAGAGAGTTGGGTACTTGGATTGTTGTGGGTGCTAGGAAGCCTGTGAGAGCTTGAGTGTTGACTGGTTTGGGAAGCCAAGTAACACTCTGGAACCATCCTTGTGGATTCATACCCCTGGATTGAGGGTAGCATTGATGTTGATACTAGGAGCAACAATGTCTACGGTTGGGTGGAACATCCTTGGTCTATAGCCAGTTGGTTTCTTCTTTTATAAAAGATAAGTTCTCTATGTTATGGTATTTACCTGTGTATGATTTATTCCACTGTGTATTAATTTATCGTTGAATTCAATCTTTAGAATATGCATGTTTGTTGGTTATTGTTGTGCAAGTCATTTTGTTCCTTTTTTTTATGCATCATTGTCAATTTGAAAGGTATCTGTAAGAGAAAGAATTCTGAGAGCAGGCTTGAAGTAGCAGAGCCCGACTTGTGGGTGGCTAGGAATGTTACAACCATGAAAATACAATTAGTCATAGTCTAAATGTGCTACATTTTTTCCCTTTTCTAGGCATATTTTCTGGGGATATTTGCCCAAAATCCGGCGAGATATTGTTGTATCTGTAGATTTGAGTAGTTTATCTTATATAAAATCTTAGGAGTTATTTTCCCTCGAAAGAAACATAAAGTTAATTATTACTCTTATTTGAGCTATTTGATACAAGAAGCTACAAGGGATTTAGTTGGTTTTGAACCATGAGGAGTTTTCATGGTATGAAGGTTCTCACACTTGGAACTTCTGCAACCACAAGATCCCTGCCAAGATCAACTGATGATGTTGTGGAGCTATATACTTTAGAATATCAAAATATATAAATACTCAAACATTCTATATCCATTACCATTGTTGTCTCCACTGACAAAGATGTTTCATTTTTTGTAGATATCATACCAGAAGCTGCGAATGCCTTCACCATCACACCAAGTTTTTGAACTAGTAATGATTGTGCCTTGGAGTAGGTGAATCACCCTTGTAGCAATTGGTGCCATTGTTGATCATTTAATACCCGTTAGTTGTGTGAAAAGTGAAACTAATACTACAATTGTTCTATCAATGAAACATGAGCTTGTTGAGAAGCCAATGATGTTCCCCTACATGAGCCATATGGTATAACTAAAACTATTGTTACAATCATAGTCCTTGGCTCAATTAAATAGGTTTTCGAAGTGGATTTTGTGGTGTGACTAAGATAGTTGGAATAAATAATTGCACCTATAACATACCCAACCACCAAAGTTGGGTCACATCATGCTAAAACTTTCTCTTTATCATCTTTGATACCATTTTAGTAACGTACTTAGCCTCCAGCTAGGCAAAAATACATGTGAAATAAACATAACATGAAACTTCTACTAATTAAAGCCATTCTTTTGTTGTTATCCATTTTTCCATAGCCTACAACTACAATTTATAACAGATTTAGCTACGGTAATAACCATAAATCTTATGCATCTAAATCATTCTAATAATCAACATGAGATACAACTAAACCATTCATTACAGTAGAATATAAGTCATTCTCATTCATACAGAGTTCATGCACATCAGTAACACATGTAAATAACTCAGTACGAGAAAAAAAACTTATATTAAACAAGAGTCATGCAACCAACTGTTTGGGACAGACATTCCACCCAATCATAGACTGACTGTTCCAAATCTCAACAATTAGTCACCCCCGAGCTAAGGTTAGAAATCCACAAAAGAGGGTGGTCTCTCACATTTCACTCACAGCTCATAAATCTCTCAAACCAACTGATATTTTCCTACAACTATCCCGACTTTTCCACCAACTCTCTTCCTCTTGACCGACCCCAACCCAAGGAATGCACCATTCTTTTATCAGGGATAACCCAAGGGATGTACCATTCGTTTATCAAGGACAACCCAAGGGATGAACCATTCGTTTATCATGGTTAAACCAAGGGATGTACCATATGTTTATTAGGGATAACCCAAGAAATGTGCCATTCATTTATCAGGGTCTCTCTGGCATAGGTAGCTAGGAATCTCTCAGCTGGGAACTCAAGGGAAACTGTTGCTAGGAAAAATATCAGCAAACCAATAACAAAACTTGTTGTTCCAGTGAAACTCACATAGGATTTCACTCTTCTAGCCTGAAAACCAGGCTCTTTAGTTCTCCATCTCCAATTCAATCCAATTATGCTCCATAATTTTCCCTCCTATGGTTGCACCCACTCCCAACTCTCTTTCCATGCCCAAACTTGACTAACTACCCAAGCTGCTCAAATTGTTGTTACTTCCCTCTCAACTCATACAAAATTCCTCTCTTTTTATTTCCTTTTTTGACTCATTCTCTTCCCCAAGCTGATTTTACTCAACCCCCATGTTCCCAATAACTTCAGGATGTCACCACTCACACCCACCCTCTTACATGTATTCAATGATTGTATTTGGAAACACTCAATCAAAAATGGGAAGGTTCATATACAATAGCGGATTCAGGAAAATAGGTTAAATCCATAAACATGGGTAATTCCCCCCTTGGACCCATGTTGAACATTATCCTATACACTCCCTCTCTTGTGGATTAATTTATCCCACATCTCTTGTCCATGTCCCCTTAGTAGTTGGAATCACATTTTATTATTAAAACATTGAAATACAATTCACATATTACATCGCTTAGTCGTAGCCACATATTATATCTACATAATCATTAATCAAGCCGGGGATTATAATGGGTGTTATAGAAATATTTGCCTCACCATTGCTATCTTGCACAGAGGACCTTTTTCCATTTCCCTATGCAGACTTATCATCCATTTTTGATGAATCCAGAGCTAAAAAATATATTTTTCCAAATATACACTCCCTAACTACTTTACAAGATGCATATATGCTTGCTACTCCACTACAGCTCACGTATATCGGGATTTGTTCCAAAAAATTCAAAATGAAGTCGGGTTTCCATGTCACGATGGGAGATCTCTGATCCTTGGCCTTCCATATATTGGAAACATTCCGACTCGGCCCTTCAGTTGCATTCTAAAGGCTATAAGAGCACAATTTCAATCTATGGAAAAGAAGAGAAAGCTTTCAACTTTGAGAGCAAAGTTACTCTGGAGAAATTACTTCATATTGAGTCTGCATCTCTTTGTCCCTCAAGTCTGAACACAATGTTCCGCCCCCAAGCTCTTCCCTTATTGTTGAGAGGACCTCATTGCCTCTTTCCTATGATCTTGCCTTTGGTGGAGGATTGAAGTGGTGGAGACCCAGCTGGAAGGAACTTGGTTTCTTGGTTTCGAACCATGCCGACACGGAAGTTTGTAATGTTGTCACTTCTGCTGATCAATTATTAATAGAAATACTCCTTTCTCTTCCTATTTGTATCTTGCAAATATATGATTATTATCCATGGGCGTGTTTGTAATGTTTATTAATGGATTATGCTATCTAATGTGTTAACCCATTTTTGTTATCACTATATACTTGTGTTGCTTGCTTGTTGAGAACTTCTTGCAGGTATAAAGCTTTGGGTCAAAGTGCTCCACGGTGGAACATCATCAAACGTTGGATTGAGGTAGGCATCTTTCTTATATTACACATTGGTATATAGCATATGTTGGAATTGAGTTGATTTATGTAGTCATACCTGTCTATTGTGGTTTACCCTTGGCCATAGACAGTTTTTCCCTTGTAACATAAATGGTGACTCCACTGGAGACAGATCTTTATTCTAAGGGTTGAAGTACTTTTTCTTCTTACATTGCTCTTTTTCCTTTGTGTTTCTTGTCGTATCACTGCTGGACATATTCTGCTCACTCTGGGTCTAAGTTTTCAGCCTGTTAACCTTGCCTGGCCTTGTTTTAAATCATATACACCCTTTTTTCCCTGACAGTCGCGTATAGACGCGTGTTGTCTCACTGCAAGAAGCGTATATATGCTTTGTTCTTCTGAACAGTCTCATATACCACTTCCCCTTGATTGTTTGCCTAGCTTAGTGATTGTTGGGTAGGTTTTGAGGATTATTGAGCCTTCTTGGGTCTCTGTACTGCCTGTTGAGATTATCTGGGATGACAGGAGGCCTGTTGGGAGTTGAATTTTTGGGCGTAGTCTTTCTCTTTGTTTTCGATTTTTAATTTGTCCTTGGTTTCTGGGTTGATTGCTTGGCTGCTTGGTATTCTGCTTGGGTTACTATTTTTATACATAGTGGAATTTATATATCAGGTTTCTTATCAGTCCATGCATTTTCTTTTTTAGAATATTGAAAATACAAAAAAAATAGGCATTTTGCATTGGTTGGCATTTTTGTCTTCGAATCTTTATCATTAGCTTAGCACATTTAGCAAAAGATTGCATTTTACTTCTGAATTGCAGAGTTGAAATTGAAAATTGCACTATTTTATTAAGCATATCATTCACCGAAAAGTTAAAGTTAGGCTTTGCATTATATCTATATTTATTTTCTTGCAGAGTCATAACATCATGAGTTTCACTTCCATACCTTTTTGAGTAACCACAACCAATAAAATTTACACTTTAAACTAAAATTGATTAGTAATGATTTTATTTTTTAGGGTGCACATACTAGACTAGGATTTAGTGCCTTGGAATAGGATTTTGTGAGTAAACTTATCCAAGGCAATTAAATCAACATATGTGTCTGAGAAAGGGAGTTGAGAAGTCCATTGTATAATTGGTAATATTAGGAGGCTCTACTCACACTGGAGTTAATCACGAGGTCGTGCGAAGTAAGTTGAAGGGATAACCCCTGGATACTCACCTAGCATCAAAGATATTTCTGTGGATTTATTCGTATTTGGGGATCTTGCTAGTGCCCATACCTCTGTGAGAGGCGGTACTTTCAGGGTTTCGGGCTTTTCTACCCTACCCATACGGTGATCTGGACTTACGACTACTCGTCTGTGCATCGGTTATATAGTGGTTTATTAGTTGTTTGCCTTAGGTATCTCATAGGTTACTTGCAAAGGTTATTTTTCTTGTACCCTAAGTCAAATAGGGGTCAGACAACACACAACCTTTATGGAGGATGACCTCTCTAGGGGGATCTGACCGATTGTTTTTTAAGCCTACGAGGGCCTTTATAACTGATTATGTTACCTCCAAACTTTAGCAGGGAGTCTCAAGTCCCTCTTGGACGAGACATACCTTCTCTAGGGAGGGAGGCCACTGAGCCACTTTAGCCCGTTTGCATGCATATTGGCCATTTGAATTTTTGGTATTCTCTTTGACTACTAGTTGGACTTAGGATATATTTTTATTTTTTGGAGAGTCATAATTCATTGTGGAGTTGGACCAGCTTCCTCGCAGGTCCCGTCGGTTGTTACAGTTACCATCGGTTTTTGAGTTATTGCCTTCTAAAAGGCATAGAGTTATCAATAATGGTACACACACGTCCACTTTTCAAACTTGTGGTCCCACAAGGATGAGTACCAAGTCTAGTCTTCAGAACACTGGGATTTCTTCGACTCCCAATACCACTATAGTTAATGGCACCCCTTCGACACCTGCAACCGCTATTGTTACAGTGCCAGAGGCTTATACCGGTACAATGGCTCGGCCTGTAGTTAATGCTACATCTCTTGCCACAAACCCTTTTGGCAACTTGTCGAGTTACAATGTTCAGACCATCTAGGCTCCCACTTGGAGGAGTTCAGTCTTACACTTTGGGCACCCCCCAACCTAGATCTAATACAGGTAGGGGTAGTTTCAACAACCCTCAGCCTAGATCTAATCCAACTAGGGGAAATTTTAATAATCCTTATCAGAGCATTCCTGCTGGAATGATGCCCAATCCATATTTTATGAATCAACCTGGAGGAGGGTATTATAATTCCGAACAAGGTTTTGGTCCCCACCAGAATCCTGGATAGAATGCAACTCCTAATGCACAATCTTTCGCGGGAGGATGCGGTTAGGTGTCGCAACCCTGTATTCCCTTTCTGGCCACGCTTAATTTTCCAGATTTATCTAAACTAATGAATGATCCGGTGAGTCATGATCCCTCATGGCCCCCTATCCCCACCAAGCTTCTGTCAGACATTCCAAAGTTTGAGGGTAAGAATGGTGAGGACCCTGGTGATCACATCACTACCTTTCACCTTTGGTGCTCATCGAATTCTTTGAATCACGATTCTATTGGATTACGATTGTTTCAGTGCACTCTTATCAGGATTGTGTCACAATGGTATATTGAGCTACCTAGGGGGGCATATGGATCTTTTCAACAGTTAGTGCTAGCCTTTCTTAACCATTTTCAACTACCCGTTCGTTACGATGTTGGCCTTGAAATTTTTTCAACTTTACACCAGGGTATCGACACTCATATTCAGACCATATCCAGGAATGTCATAGGAGAAGACGGTTATTTAAGACTCCCATACCCTCAGCCTTTCTTTTATAATGGTTTAAATTCTTTGCATGCTCCTATTTCAAAGGATGTTTCTACTTCTAGGGTCTTTAGTGAGGAAGAAGCTATTTTTAGAGCCCAACAGTTCGATCTTATATATGCTCAGTCTAGGATGTTATACCACCTTCTTCCTGATGCACTGTGGTCAAATCACGATCCTAGACAGAAACTCGGGCCTCATGCTGATGTCATTGTTGGGTCCACCAATGTAAAATCCATAGACTAGGCAACGAAGTTTGTCGAGGGACCAGCTTCATCTAGATCCTCTAAACCCATCCAATCGATGAATGTACATTCCGTGCAATTGTCGAAAAACCCAAATGGTGACTAGTAACCAGATGGGAATAAAAGGAAAGGATGAAATAATCGTAAGGGTGGGAAGAATAATAACAAAAAACACAAGGACAAGAATGATAATGGGAAACATAATGATAATGCTAGAGAGGGCAAGAAAGAGAAGTGTGAGGTTAATTTTCCTTGTAAACTTTGTATTGATGATCACCTTACACACTTATGCTCCAAACTTGCAAAGGCTACAAGGCTTTTAAATCTACCGCTCATTGTGCTAACGAATCCATTCCCACATAACCAGCACCTAGCCTCGAGTTCTTCGAACACCGGAAATGCATATGATGGGAATCAAAACCTACCACTACAAGAAGGCGACCATGTTTGTATCAATATGGTCGATGTAAAGATTGATATAACCACCCACTCTTGTGATTACGGCTCTTCAAAAGCCAACACTAGCCTAGAATCTCCTCCTCCACCCCTAGAGATGAACTTATAGATCGAGAAACCAGAGCCACCACCCCGTATTCTAAAAAGAGTACTCAAGCGCTCTACCCACAACCCTAATGCTAGAGCCACCCAGAACTACTCTATTGTTGAGGATATGGGCCAAACCCCTTGCGCGATGTCAGCTTTGGAGGTACTCCAGACGTGTCCCTCACAGAGGAATGCCTTACTCTCTGCCTTAGGATCTCTAGAACCTAGTGGCCCCAAAACCATCAAGTTTGATGTCATGGATGTGAAGCCTCGCTTACCCTACCATGCGGCTTTCCAAATCCACGTGGATCATTCTAAATATACCATCAAACTAGCAGTTGTTGATGAAGGTGATGCCACTTGTGTGATGTCCCTAGTCTATTGGAAAGCCATCAGTTCTCCAAACCTTTCAAAGTCATCGACCATGTTGACCTCATTTGACGGTCATTCCTTTCACCCTCATGGTATTCTCCCTGCCTTTCCGTTCCAGTTAGGTGGGAAGACGGTAGAGGTGGAAGTAGTGATAGTTGATGCACCTCTCGATTATAACCTGTTACTAGGTTGCAATTGGACCTATGCTATGGTCGTTGTCGTATCTTCCATCTTCCGCATACTTTGTTTTCCTCATCAAGCGGAGATCATGACGATAGACCAATTATCCTTTGAGTACTCTAGTCCGAACGCATCTATTGGACCGTCGATCCCTGTGGTCGACAATTCTCAGTTGGCAACTAAGAATATCGGTGTCAGAATGTATTCTTACTTCATGGGTACTTTCGACTTCTCGGCATCAATTCACCACATTTATGCCATGTCTAGTAGGCCTGCTTCATCACATAGGTCCATTCCTTTCCACACTTCCTATTTTAGTGATCCTTGGACCCACCTTCTCCGAATTCATCGATTGAAGGACAATTGCATGCTGGCATGGCTATGCCACTATCGGCAGCGAAGATTGCATATCAAGCTATCCTTGATTCTTTCACCGATCCCGATCCTATTATCTCGTAAATGGACGAAGAGAATCCCATTACTAGGCCCGTCTGGTCCACTTCATCATCTTGTTCACATGATTTCTTGGATGAGACTTTTCCTTCGGATGAAGCCATCCTTGAAGCCATGAATGTTTCTGAAAGACCTTGGGATGATATGCATCATCGATCTTATTTTCTCCCAAGTCTTGAAAGAAAAGATCAAGATGATTTTCGGTCTACCTTGAGTGAGATAGTCGGTCACGCCGTAGTTCCACTTGATACACATGGAATTTACATCAAAGGAAATATGGAGAGTATTTCTCCTACCATATTGATCGACATCTCTTGTACCCCTGGCAAGATTGAGAACATAATTATAGGTACGGATTGTTTTCTAGAAGAGATTCTGATCTACACCAACCTCTTCAAAGAATTTCGAGACGTATTCGCTTGGTCGTATGAAGATATGCCAGGGATCAACCCTCGTATTGTCGAACATGAGATTAGGACTTACCCGGATGCTAAACCTGTTCGACAACATCTTAGAGATGTTAATCCTAGGAAGGCCCTCGCTATTAAGGCATAGGTAGAGAAGCTACTCAATGTCGGCTTTATCTACCTGATTCCCTTGACCGAATGGGTATCCAACCCCGTTCCCATAAATAAAAATCAAGGAACCATCCATGTGTGTATGGACTTTCACGACTTGAACAAGGCTTGTCCTAAAGAAAACTTCCCCACGCCTTTCATTAATCAGATTCTTGATGAGTGTGCAAGAAGATAAATCTTTTCCTTTATGGATGGATTTTTAGGATATAACCAAATCCAGATCAAACCCAAGGACCAACACAAGATGACATTTATATGTCCTTGGGGCACTTTTGCATACTGGAAAATGCCTTTCGGCCTGAAAAACGTCGGAGCAACCTTCCAACGAGCCATGACTTTCACTTTTCATGATCTCAAGCACATAGTTGAAGCTTACCTCGATGATCTTGCTACTCACTCTCGAAAGAGAGTGGATCATGTGACCCACCTTCGACTAGTTTTTGAAAGATGTCGTTACTATAGAATCCAGTTAAACCCTCATAAATGCATCTTTTGCATTAAGTCTGGCCATCTCTTAGGATTCTTAGTCTCTGAAACCAAGATCATGGTATATCCTCTTAAGGTTGAGGCAATACTTCAATTGCCTCCCCCACACACGATTAGACAACTTCAAGGTTTACAGGGGAAAGCTAACTTTCTACGTCGGTGTATAGTGAATTATGCTAATATCACTAAGGGTTTCATGCGCCTATTGAAGAAAGACACCCCATTTATATGGGATGAGTGAGCCCAGTAGTATTTTGACGCTTTAAAGAAATCCTTGGTATCAGCCCCTCTACTGAAATCTCTTGATTACAGTAGAGATTACTTATTATATATTTCCACATCTGAAGAGACAATTGGTATGGTTCTAGTTTAGGAGGATGATGAGCTCCATGAGCACGTCATCTACTATCTCAGTCAAAATTTAGTTGGTCCTGAGCTTAATTACTCCCACGTCAAAAAGCTAGATTTGGCTGTCGTTCACGCAATCCAACGTTTATGACACTATATATTACTTTTCAAAACTACTGTGGTTGTTGATTATAATCCATTTCAATAAATACTCACTAGGCATATCATAGGCGGGAAATATAATAAATGGATTGTCATCTTACAATAATTTGATCTCGACTTTGCTTCAGCCAAGTCCAAGAAATCACTAGTTTTCACGGAGTTAGTATCTGATTTCCCATGATTAGATGAGGATGTTATCCATGTCGATTTGTTTGCAGACGAACACATTTTCCTTGTCTCATCATCTGACCCCTGGTATGGAGACATTGTTTTATATATTCAAACCTTGAATTTTTCTCAACATCTCTCATGAGATGATCGACGACATGTTAGATACCAAGACAAAAATTATACCATTGTCAGAGACACTTTGTATCATCGAGGAATAGATAGTATCTTACGTCGTTGCTTAACTCACGAGGAAGTTGAGTTAGTCCTAAATGAATGCCACAAAGGGGCTTGTGGTGGTCACCTATCTGAGCTTGCGACAACCCAAAAAATCCTGTGAGATGGTCACTTCTAGCCCACCATATTTAAAGATTGCATTGAAGCGGTTAAGAAGTGTCACCACTGCCAGGTGTTCACTCAAAAAAGGCACTCGCACCCAACCCCTCTTCATCCAGTCATTACCGTTTGTCACTTCACCAAGTGGGGGGTAGATTTCATCAATTGCAACCCAACATCGGCTGGGAGGCATCAACATATTATCATGGCTGACGACTACTTCACCAGGTGGGCCGAAGCCATACCTACTGTAAAATCCGATGGGAAGATTGCATCTTTCTTTGTGTTCAACCAAATTATCACCCGGTTTGGTGTCCCAAGTGAGATTGTCACTGATCATGGCAGTCACTTTCAAAATGAAATTATGGTAGAACTAGCATCTAAACTAGGGTTTAAACATGGTCATTCATATCCTTATTACCCCCAAACAAATGGGAAAGTAGAGGCCGTTAACAAGTCTCTCAAGACCATATTGCAAAAAAATGTCAGTCAGTGCAATTCCAACTGGCACATCATGTTGTATCCCACGCTTTTGGCATACCAAACCTCGGTCAAGATTGCCACCAGTTTTTCCCCTTTTCAGTTAGTGCACTGTGTGGAGTCAATACTTCTCGTTGAATGCAAAATCCCTTCTCTAAAATTGGCAGTTGAGCTCCTACCTGACACTTCGGATTTAGAGCGACGCCTTGTACACCTAGAGAGTCTTGACGAGCAATGTCGGGATGCCTTTACGACTATCGAGGCAAACAAGAAACGTGTCAAGGTTTAGTACTATTATCACTGAAATTTTGTCCGTAAATGGTTACAAGAATTCAGCATCGTCAAACAGTTATGAGGTCACCCATGGACCTGAATTAACGCAAAATCATTCCCAAAGGGTCAAAACTATACAACTAGTGCAAAACTTAAAGGGAGCTATGAAGACACAAGGCACGTGCACACATGTGCAAAACAGAAACGCAAGATTCACGCACATGCGCACGATTCACGACTGTTGTCGCAAAAAGCCGTGCACCTGAGAAACGACACATTTATGAGAGTAGTCGGCCTCCCACCCACTTCTGGTTCAGCTTCCAAGTTGATTTGACACTCAAATATGGACTGGATTCGACTGGGTGGCTGGTCAAAGACCTAGAAATTCCCTAATTAGTCTCTTTACACAGTACAAACTAGTTGGAAAATACCCCAAAGGAATGTTATAAAAAAGCCATGGATACACATCATTTTTCAAGGAATTCATAGAAAATTTATGCTGCCATTATTCTCTTGAGGAATCCTCTATCCTTACCAAGAGTATACTTGCATCATTGCATTGGGAAATCCATCTCACCCCTTGAGTGGATTAGAAAAGAATTCTTTCACCATTTTCATTTTCATTTTCAAAGTTGTAAGAAGAGCTTATTTGTGGGGGTCCAAGAGCTCTCCCTTGGAGGAAGAAGGGACTCATAGTCCTCTTTATTCTCGATGTTTTATTTCACTAATATCAGCCTTATCATTGGTGACATGGGTCTAATTGTTTCTTTTGTCCTTATGTCCCTATGTTCATTAATTTAGTTGTTGTTTTATTTCTTAGTTTAATTCTTTGTTGTTATTTTATATTTCTTTCTCTAACCCTTTTTCTTATAGTTGTCCTGCATAGCAAACCCAACTTAGCTTGCAAGCACCTCTATTTTGCTCACTAAGGTGACGAAAGAGGTGTAACAGATTGGCGACTCCACTGGGGAAAGGTATCAATTTCCTACCTCATTTGGGTTTTTATAGCTCTTATTTTTGTTTATTCAACTTGTAGGTGCATTAACAGGCCTAAGTCGACCTGCCAATCATCCAATTCCAAGTTGAATTGAGAGAATTCCATCCGGAATTTTCATTCACGGCCGTTTGTCACCTGTGCGCGAGTTTTTAGGCCCACAGACATGCATCGTGTGCACATGCACCTAAGTCATAGTTATGTTCTATGCACCTGCACCCATTAGCTCTTTTCAGTCTGTGCACATGCACTTTGTGCACCTCTGTCTCCACTGAGACCGATGCATCTGTGCAAAAAATTCACATTGTAAAGTTTTTTGAGATTTGGGGAAGGACTTTAGCCTTCTTAAAAGTGATAACAAGCATGTTTTGGAGCTGCACCACACTTAGTCCCCTCTTCATATAAAGGGATTAGTCAAAACACATAGGAACTCAGGGGGTTAAAATCATTATTTCCTCTTTTGCTTTCATTTTCGCCACATGGATGGCTTGCTTTGACTAAAAATATAAGTTGGAAATAATTTGCAATCACATCTAACTTTCATTGGGACAAGAAGTTGGATAAACAATCACTTAGTGTGCCCTTCTCTCGCGCCTCCAAATGACCTTGAGAATTAGAAAAAGATTGTGGAACAATTTCATCTCCCTTGAGAAATATTAAAACCTTTAGGAGAGGACAACAACCCTTCTTGGGACTCCTCTTAGTTTATTTTTTTCAAACACATCTTAAGATTGTAACAGGCCCATACATGCCCATATGCTACAAAGATAGGATAGTGTTGAAATTTACTTTCTTAGATCAAATCACTAGGGAAGTTTAAAGGTTTTGTAATGGGCCCATACATGCCCACATGATCACAATCTAGGATAGTTTCAAAGATTTTCTTAGATTACATCACAATATGGAGTTAAAGGAATAGTAACGGACCCACATGTCCACATGCTAGATTCCTAGGGACTTTTGAATTACACAAGGTTGTACCAAATGCACTTAGTTAATTAGGTAATAAACACTTGTAAGGACCAAGCGAAGTCCACATGCAGCAAGGTGACACCTAATTCATTAAAAATTGGCACACTTTCACTCATTCACACACAAAAGTCACTTATCACTCACATAGTTTCTTCTTGAAATGTGGAGGTCAAAAGTAAGTTTCCTCCAAAGGGATTCTGAAACACCCCACCCTTTTCTTGACGAAACTATCCACTCCCATTTAATTTCAACGAGGTTGGTTCACACCCCCAACCTCTCAAACCACTACATCAAAAAACTTTTCTAAAAACTCACTAAGTTTTCCTCCACAGGAGGTGCCAAAAGAAATTTTTTAGTCTAGGTAGGATTTCGGGGATAGGCATCCAAATAACTCCCCGTTATTTGGTTCTCACATTGTCAAAACCATAGAAGTTGTCAAATAGGGAACTGAAATCCTCCATGTCAAGTGTTCCTAACACCATAAGGCAGGGAGATACCCATGAAGGGTTGACGGATGAGGTCCAGTTGTTTTGTTCGTCCCCCGTTGAGGCACCCACCTCTTGGACGGGATCCATCCCGTGACCCATTTCTTAGGCCGAAAATCTAAATGCCAGACTTTGACCGAGGTACCTAGTGACCAAATTTTAGGACATCCACCCAGGTGGCAATTGTGGGTTGCAAGTGCACCTTGATTGGATTTTGTGTGGATATTGGGAAATATCACCATCTCTTTCAGGATATCCCCCCTTTAACCCTCATTATAACCGATTATTTCATCCGTCACTAGTTTCTCTTCTGGTGACTTCAAACCCCACTGTTGAGTACTATTGGAAGGTCCAGTGTTATTTGAGAAAAAGGATGTTACGTCTTTTAGGAAACGAGCATTTTTTTTCTTTGATTCCCCACGTGGAAAAAACCCACTTATCCACATATATGCTTCTTTTTCAAACCACTTTATGTATGATGAACTTCTGATTACATTTTGATTTGGATATATATATTGTGTAAAGTTCAAAATTTGCAACAAAGGTTCTTGTTTACTTTCTCTCATCACATTTCGCACACATCCAATCAGCTAGTCAGACATCATAGGGGACCCACAGAACCCTCGTCATTCCAGATGCTTACTAAACCTCCCTCCTATTTTAGGGGGAGTTCCTAGTCTTGCAGCCTCATTGGCACCACCTTCACACACTCCTGTGAGTGCTACTATCTTAGGATCAACTTTGCTTGGTTCCACATTACTTGGGTCCACTTCCCAATTCCCTTCGTCCACTCGCTCTCCTTTACACGGAAGCAGATGACCAACTTCCTCTCAAGGGGGAAGTACCAACCCACCTTTCCCCCCTCAAGGGTCAAGTTCACAACACACTTACACCATGGTTGGAGCTAATCCTCCCCCCCCAATTACAGATGCCATATTTGGCCTCTCTTAACATACCATATCTAAGCAAACTCACCAATGTTCCTATATTGCATGACCCCACATGGCCTGCCATGCCCACCAAACTACCTTCAGACATCCCCAAGTTTGAAGGAAAGGCAGGAGATGACCCTGCCAACCATGTCATGACTTTCCACCTATGGTGCTCTTCCAACAACATCATGGATGATTCCATCAGACTACGATTATTTCAACGCACACTCACTGGCCCATCAGCCAAATGGTATGTAGATGAAAAATTAGGGTCCCATGTGACTTTTGAGTCCTTGGCCAAAGCATTTTTGACCTTCTTCCAATTACCAATCCGCCATGACAATGGTCTTGAAATACTCTCTAATTTGAAACAAACCTCAGCCACACATATCGTTGATCACATTCATGAGTGGCGTAGACGACGTAGTTTATGCAAAGCTGAAACCACCAAACAACAGTGCCTTGACTGGTTTCTTAGATTACTTGTCTCTCTCCTTGGTAAGGATGTAGCTTCCACCTTTCGTCAATCCGAAGAGGAAGCCATCAGTAAGGCTCAACAATACAACCTCATCTATTCACAGTCAGGGTATTTATACATTATACTCCCTGATCTCCCAAAACCTGTGCCATTTGGCCAAGACAAACCCGGGATGTCTCACTCAGTAGATGGATTGATTGGTAATACCACACACCACAATCCTCAACCCCAACCACCACCAATGTATGGCACACCTCAATATCCGTCGGCATATGGGGGCACCTCTTATTACCCCCCACCCCCTTATCAACAATGATACCCTATTGCTATGACTCCACCCATCAGTGGGCCACCGCTGGTACCCCCCATACACCCACCTATTCAAACAAGTTCTGGTACCCCCTCTACCTTAGCTTATAGTACTAGCGAAAGCACCATGCCTTCCCATGTACCTTATGGATCGTTACCCCCATAGAATCCGTACTTTCCATTTCCTGGTCCCCCACAACCCATGGCTCCCCCGCATCCTCATGCTAGGGTGAATTTTGTTCAACCCTCTCCCGTTCAGCAATATCAAAATTTTGAACAGCTGAATACAGAAAAACTGACCCATCCGTCAAATAATGCCAAAACGAAAGGAAGAAATAGGAACAATAACAACCCAGGCCAAGGCAAGAATCAACCCCAACAAAACCAACCGGTTGGGGGCAACTAGAACTAAGGGAATCAAAACCCCTAGGGGGGCACTAACAACAAGCGTCAAGGGATAAATAACAATACTATCAAGACCAATTTCCCTTGTGCCCTTTGTGGTGAGTTCGATCATTATACTCATCATTTCCCCCAAATCATTTATTTTAAATGGATAAAAGACTCAGGTAGTCTACCACATCCTCTAGCACTGCCTTCCCCTCAGCAAGCCCCACAAAAATACGTGCAACAACCCCCCCCCAGCTGTGCTACAGAATCCTATTCCACACCAAGGGGTGATAAACACCCAACAGGACATGTAGCCTACCCCACCCTAGGTGGTACAGTACCTCAATCCAAACAATCCATCAAATCGCACAATCCTCCTCACCAGTGAGGAAGAAATCCTGCTGCAAACACATAATCATCAGTATCATGCACCCGCTGAGTCTCCTCCCATTCTGGTAGAAACAATTCTAGTGCCAACGGGACCCCCGTCGGTGATCGCTCACCCTAACACAGAACCACCTCTTCGCATCCCTTGCATCCCATTGCGCAGGAATGTCCACAACCCACAGGCTAGGGTAGCTCATAACTATAGTTTGTTGATGACTTAGCACAATCCCTGGCCGCCATGTCAGTCTTAGAAGTCCTTCAGACTTGTCCCACTTAGCAAAAATCATTACCTTCCACCTTGGGGGCAGTCGACCTCGTAGATACTCGACTCATTACATTCGATCTTGACAGCGGAGAACCTCGCCTTCCTGCCTTGATCGCTTTTCAAATCCCAGTGAAAATACGAAACATCATAGTTCATCGGTGAATCATCGATGAAGGTGCATCTACATGCATTATGTCCAAATCTGTATGGCATAAACTTTGTTCCCCCAAACTCATACCCTCTTCCATTACCTTACGAGCTTATGATGGATGACCATCATCTCCTGAAGGGCTCTTCCAAAATGTCCCCGTAGAACTCAGGGGAAATACCATTCTCATCGACATTGAAGTTATCGATGCCCCACTCGATTATAATATCCTGTTCGGTCGTAGCTACATGTACACTATGAAGGCAGTTGCCTCTTCCGTCTTTCGAACAATGATGTTTTCCCATAACAGAAAGATCCTTACCATTGACCAAGTCTCACATTACGAGCCTAACCTTTCTTCCAACATCGATAACATTCTTCCTCTCATCCACACGATTCATGACGCATACCCACTCATCGAAATGGGTCTTGGAATTTTCAAAGATCCATAATTATTAGGAACTTACCATGGAGCACCACTGCTCCTTCATCCTTCCAATCAAGTATGCGTTGTATCATCTAACAGAACTGACATAGAGGATACCCTTCCTCCTAGGGAGACTTCTATCATATCTGACATCCCACTAGTCGTAGAACTCCCCATGCATGAGCCTCCTGCGAACTTGTTGACCCCACCAGTCCACAATTTCACCCCTCCCCAAGGACATATCCCAGTTTGGGAGACAATTCCCCAAGCCATTACTCAAATCCCCTTCTTTTACCCTCCACTTGGTGTCAAATATTTCCAAGTAGTCGCAATTCTTACCCTCCCTAATATGGTGTTAGCAATTCTAGTTTGGTATTTACATCCACCAGAGATGGTCCCTCGACCATCCCTTCCCCCCCAAATAGAAGGAATCCCAATGACGATTCCCATACTCACTCCCACCATACCTTCTGCACCCCCACTCACTACTCTCCCCACCACAGCTAGGGGAAGAAGAAAGAAGAAGGATCCCACAGCTCCACTTCCCCCACACGTCCAACCCTCTTGCGCACTATGTGAGAAAGATGGACACCAAACCAACAACTACCCATCTCTTCTAGAGTTACGGAACTTGATTCCACTCGATCAAACTCCGTCAACACTCTCCACCATAGCAAGTACTGCCATTACCGCCCCTCACTCAAGTAGTAAAGGGCTTTGAACCAAATTCGCTTGCGCTATATGTTCAGAATATGGCCATTATACACACCATTGCCCAACACTGCCATGATTTCGGCAGACATTAGCCACACTATGCCAAAGCTTCCAGAGTGAACCCACTCTAGCTATGTCATCCCTACCAAAAATCACTGACATCCATTATGTAACAACTTTAGTCAATGAACATATGATATGCCCTTGCTCTCTATGTGAATCCTTAGATCATTTTACATACCAATGTCCTGTGATCATTGAATACAGGCAACGCCAATTGACCCTGCTTCAAAGACCCACGGAATCGATGGTTGACCTTACCTCGTCACTAGAGATTATTCATCTCATTTCTCCCGAACCCGAGGCCCTCCCAATGCCTCTATGGTTCTTGGATGACTTATCTGAGGATTTACCCCCAAATCCCCACAATTCTCCCGCTCATTTCCCTACGAAAATTTTACCTCCAACTACCACGGGTACTCCTCAAAATTTCGATATTTGGTTTATGTCGAGCGAACCATCGCAATTCCATTGTGAAATTCTCCCTACTTCTTCATTACCAGGGGGCAACCACATGACAACAATCACCAATATCAATCTTCACGACCCCTTGTATTCCCGCCACTTCCACTGTGACGAGGAAATACTCAAAGAGTTAAACACCCCTGACTACCCATGGGATGCGCTACACCACTGAGCGCTCTTATTTCCACAGGAAGCCTCCACGCCTCCTAACCAACACCCCATATACGTGGTCAAAACCAAGGATTTTATCCCATTAGGGCATATCAACTGGTTCAACAACCCCATTCCTGCCCCTCATGCTTTTGAAGAAGGCAACATGGCCAACATTTCCCTGACCATCAAAATCGATATTTCCATCAAAAATGGCATCATTGAGGAAATCACCATTGGAGCCGCTTGCAGTCCTCAAGAAATCACCGCCTATAAATCCCTCTTCCAAGAATATTGGGATATTTTTTCCTGGTCATACACAGAAATGCCTGGCCTTGATCCCTCTATCGTCGAACATTGCATCAACACCTGGCCCGACATTACACCCGTTCGTCAAAAATAACGACCACTACACCCATCCAAAGTAGTGGCCATCAAAGATGAGATTGAAAAATTACACGATGTTGGGTTCATCTACCCCATCGGCTATACATCATGGGTTTCCAACCCTGTACCCATTAACAAAAAACAGGGCACTATCCACATCTGCATGGAATTTTGCGATCTCAATCAGGCATGTCCCAAAGACAACTTTCCAACGCCTTTCATCGATCAAATTATCGACGACTACGCAGGCCATGAGGCTCTATCCTTCATGGACGGTTTCTCTAGTTATAATCAAATCCAAATTCACCCAGTCGATCAGTACAAAACTGCATTCACTACCCCTTGGGGTAATTTTGCATATCGTGTCATGCCTTTTGTCTTAAAGAATGCTGGCGCAACTTTCCAACGGGCTATGACATGCATTTTTCACGATTTGGCTCATATCATCCTCACATACTTGGATGACCTCACAGCTCGATCCAAGAAGCGCACCCAACATCTTGATGATTTATGGATCATCTTCCAATGGTGACGTCAGTACAACATCCGCTTGAATCCCCTCAAGTGCATATTCTGTGTCACTGCAGGGAACCTCCTCGGATTCATTGTTTCCCAAAGTGGTATTACTGTGGACCCCTCAAAGTCCAAGCTATCACCGAAATTCCACCTCCCTGGAATTTACGTCAACTCCAAAGCCTACAAGGAAAGGCTAAATTTCTACGGTGATTTGTCCCAGACTACACCACTCGCGCGCACGGTTTCCTTCACTTACTATGCCACAACATCCCATTTTACTGGGATGAACATGCCCAAAATTCATTTGACGATCTTAAAATGGTGCTCTCCAACACCCCTTTAATTATTGCACCTGACTATAATCGCGACTATATCCTCTACATATCAGCATCAACTGTCTTAGTAGCAAGAGTTCTCGTTCAAATCGGTGACGATGATCATGAGCATGTCATTTACTACGTTAGTAAAAACCTCTCAGGGCCACCCTTGAAGTATAAACACAAAGAGAAACTAGCCCTTGTAGTCATCCTCGTAGTCCAGAAACTACGCCATTACATTCTGCTTCGCACAACGAAGGTCATAGCAGATTCCAACCATATGTAGTACTTGCTCAGTCGACAACAAATTAATGGAAAATTTTCCTGATGGATCGTTATCCTTTAGGAGTATGATCTTGAATTCTCAACACCCAAGAGCAAGAAATCCCTCGTCCTTGCCAAACTTGTCACGGCCTTCCCCTCTGACATAACCAGTGCCCCTGTCAATACCAACTTCCCTGACGAACACCTCTTTTACATCACTTTGAATGATCCTTGGTACGATGACCTCCTTGTCTACCTCCAAACTCAAAAGTTTGGTAACCACCTTTCCTGAGATGATCGTCGTCGTATTTTCCACTAGGCCCCTCGCTACCTCCTCATCGAAGACATCTTATACCGGTGAGGGGTCGACACCATTCTTTGTTGATGCCTGACCATTGACGAGGCCGATAGAGTCTTGAACGACTACCATAGCGACGCATGTGGGGGCCATCTTTCGGGAATTTCAACTCCTCAGAAGATCATCTGAGCATGTTATTTTTGGCCTACATTGTTTCATGATTGCATTCACATCATGAAACGATGCGAGAAATGTCCGCTTTACGCCAACAAAGCATGAACACCACCTACTCTTCTTCACCCAGTCATTACTTTCAGCCCCTTCTGTAAATGGGGCATCGACTTCATGACTTGTAATCCCCCCTCTAGCAATGGCCATGAATACATTGTTGTCGCAGTCGATTACTTCACAAAATGGGCAGAATCTATGCCCACCTTCAACAATACCGCTGAAACCGCAACCCATTTTTTCTTTAACCACATCATATCCCACTTTGGAGTCCCACTCTAGCTAGTTTTCAATCATGGGAAACACTTCGAGAATGATATTTTCATCAAACTCTCATCTCGGTTAGGATTCTCCCACAAGTTTGCCTCACCATATTACCCTCAGTCTAACAGACAAGTCGAAGTAGTTAACAAAGTCCTCAAGACCATGTTACAACACATGGTTAACGAACATAAGACCAACTGGCATCACATGTTATTTTCCATGCTATGGGCTTATTGTACAGCTGTGAAAACAACCACTGGTTTCACACCATTTCATCTAGTCCATGTGGTTGAGGTCAGTCTTCCCATCGAGTGCGAAATTCCCACCTTACGCACCACAATTGAGCTATTACCCGACACTGCTCCAATGGAGCAGCACTTGCTGAACTTAGAGTCCCTAGATGAAGATCATCGATCTTCCTTAGAGAACAATGAGGCAGCTAAAAGACGTTCAAAGGCCACCTTTGATCGCCATGTCAACCTTCACTCATTTCACGAAGGCAACCTCATCCTTGCTTATGATATCGCTCATGATACCTTCAAATTCGAGTCACTATGGCATGGCCCCTGCATTATCCAACATTGCCTCACCAAAGGCACATACATCTTGGCCTCTCTCGAAGGCCTCTCTCTTAAAGAACCCATCAATAGGTTATACTTAAAAAAAATTATTCCTAAGTGTCATCATTCTACTTTAGGTTATTTCTTTTATAGTGTTTTTAATCTTTTTTCCATCCCTCACGTCTAAACTATCATTTGTGCTATTGACAGATGCTTCCTCCACCAGTCTACCACATCGGTTACGCTGACAGCACCAACCGTTGGACACAAAATCTCGCTTCGACAGCTTGGGCCCTCTATACCCCCTCACATGAAATTCTCCATTCGAGCGGCATATGTTTGGGTTCATCCACCAACAACCAAGATGAATACACTATCATCATTGGCCTCCTCACCAATGCCCAACATCATCATATTCGTCACCTTAGCATCTTACTCGACTCTCAACTAGTCATTCTCCAACTCAACAATGTGTACCGGGTCCGTGATCCTTGCCTCTTTCGCAAATACCTGCAGGTTAGATTTTTATCTCGACATTTTGATTCCATTACATTTACACATATTCCAAGACAATTGAATCAAATTACAGATAACATATCTTACATTGTGTTAGACTCGCATATATCACATCAAGATACCTCTACACATACATAAACATATCAAAAACCTGTCACAACATATACATAGATTAGACATCATCAAACATTACAAAATACACATAAACATCACATAGATCTCAAAATGTATACTCATGTATATATAAGACGGTCCACAGTGCCCTCAAAATGTTTACATACAATACTACAAGTATCCGCAAGCCAGTGAAGCACCTCGGTACAAAATGGGCTCATAGCCTATATACAAAAATACAAAAATACATAGAGCACCAATCAAGGTGCCTCTAGAGCGCCACCTCCTGCCCCTCCCTCATACGGTGGTTCCCCACCCACTACTGGCTCCTCTTGACCTGGAGGTAACCGTCCGGTCATAGCAACACCTGATACTACTGCTCATTGTACCACGGCCCACCATGGCAGCAGAACCCCCACACACTACTCCAGGATACCCTCATCATGGATATGCGACCACATGCCCTCAGGCATGCCCTTTAGCACCGCCTCCAGGTGGTGGTGAATATCCTCAAAATATTCTCCGACATCAGCTGGAGGAGCATGTGTTGGCCCGACACCTGGTTCATCAAACTGACATCTCCTCGCTTCTCTCTCCCCCTCAGCTAGTCTCACCCCGGTGTCCTCATGCCGACATCTCTCTCCTACCTGCGGCCCTCCCCACGGCGGTCTCTCTGACTCCTGGCGAGCCGATGCTCTCAACAACTCAACCTCGCACCGGCGAGGTGCCACATCTGCACATACAAACAACCAAACGATAGTATCAGCATCTATATCATATACATATGTCATGCTATCTCAAAAAACATATATATCAAAACTCATAAGCATACCTTGATGGTCAAAAACCTCCCCTGGAGGTAACACCATGTCCGGATCCTCTCGGAAGTCAACACCAGCATATGGAAACTGCAATATCACCTGTGGAATATACCGCCACAACTGCGCCGCCTCAGCTGTGAAGAAGTGGTAGCCCTCGCCACCATTGTGGTGAAGAAAAATAGTTGACCACCACCTCAGTCATGGCTCTCATGCCCCAGGAGAGCCCAATAAAATCCTAGGGTGAAACATAGGCACCCTCTCCAAAAACCAGGCCACTAGGATGGACCCAAAGGAAAACTCTCCTATATCAGTGAACCAACAATGGTCTAGCTGCCCTACCATCCTGGCATGCAGCGTAAGCCCCCAGGCGAAGTGCTCACTGGCCAATACCCTCTCCATCACACACAGCTGACCACCACTGATCCGTTGAGTTGCAAGGGACCCATACACTCTCACAATCATTGTTGCTATACAGCGATGTGCTAGAGCATCCATCACCTCAATGCTCACAACAATGCCCGACATAAATTTCACCCCTGAAAAGAACCTCCAGCCCACTGTCACTAGTGCCACATCCCTAGGTAACACCGGCTCTGTCAGTAAGGGCGTTCCCCAAAACGGGAGCTCAGTCAAAAAACATATGTCCTCCACCACAGTGAAGGCAATCTACTCTCCCCACACCATGAAACAATGCAAGTCCAGACTCCACATCTGGATAACTAACTGCAAGAGATACTCCAGCGACCGTATCAACAGGCACTCAAATAAATTTAGCAATCCACAGGTTGCCAAAGTCGCACGAACCCCCGGATCCTCAATCGCCATGGAATCTCTCAGCTGGGACCAATCCCACTCTTGCCACCCAACCGACATTGTGCAAAACGATCGCCTGCAGCCACATAAAACAGTCTTAGGTCAGCCACATGGACCATAAACAACATCAAAAAGATAAGTTTTACACCCATCAACCTTGCCTCCAAGGCACGACTGTTTAACCCACAGGTGCGCACACATGCGCGCATGTTCACTCCGCAGGCGCACACATATGTGCTCCTATCATTCCACAGATGCACACTCAGGCGTGCCTGTCCATCCTATAGGGGTGCCTTCATCCGCCCCTATCACGAACACAGGCATGCATTGAAGCGCGCCTGTCCAATACACAACCGTGCACACATGCACGATTGTATAGCCAACAGGTGCGCACATACTGTGCGCGTTTGTCCCCCTTACAAGCGCCCCCATGCACGCCTATCCGGTGGGCAGGCGCGCACATGTGTGTGCATACTTCTGGATTGCCCGTGCACATGGGGGCCCACACTCATAAAACCCCCTATACGACCCTCCATACAGGCCCTGCCCAAAAATGGAAACCCTACTTCTATGCAAGATGATCAAACTACTAACCTGAAGCTCGCTAGTCCTCGATTGGATGCCTCCTCCTCCCAGAATCTCTAAATCACCTATGAATACTTCTTGTCCAGTCACTATAGCAGCAAGTACAAATGAGGCGGCAATGTGGGCCCTACATCTATATATAGGCCTTTTTGCCAAACTTCCACTCACCATTCTGGGAGCTCCGGGTGTCCATTCCCCAATCCATCTTCAACCACAGGATCAACATCCCAACATATACATCACGACAGTCCCCTGGCCTCTTTTCATCCCGAGCGCCTGGGATGCCATTTTTTCATACCCCGACCAGGTATGCATGCGCATATTCAAAATGATCAAATAAATTCTCATATGTTCAATTCTCTTCAGATATTTTTTATGTCGGGTATTTGGTTTTCATGTGTGCAGGTACTAGGTCATCATACATCAACGCAACCCCTTCAGGTATATACTTAGCACTTGCATGTAGTCATTCCCTTTGAATCTCACTTGCATCTTCAGTCACATCCTCTGACATCTGCCTCTAGGATCCCCATCTCCGGCTTTTCAATACCAACACCTCCATTCGCATCTTCGGTACTATCACCCGGTAGCACTCTTACCCACATGAGTTTTCCCATTCATAGCACCCTTTTTCACATTGACACTCATGCTATTTTTCAAACCTTTAGGGATGGGAGTCCCAATAGTCTTACATTTTGTCACGAATCAACCACATACTCATTGTCCTCATTTTTAGATTTCCCACTGGACTCCCAGATTATCTCTTTAAGGTTCTCTTTTTGACTGCACCTCCACAGTGTCATGAACCCTCCATTTCATCCACAATTAGTTTGCCCATCTGCAAATTTCCCTTCATTTCACCTACCTCATACAGAAACCCACCCATGGGGCCTCCACCCTCCACCAGTTCTCCAAGCAAATTGTGCCCTACCCGGGTCAACCATATTCTATTGGGGCACCCATTTATATATTTGAACACTCATCCCATATTATTTATTTATTGTACAAACGCCTTTTGTTTCCATCATTTACATTACCTTTTTTGTCATCACCTTTGGCGACCTTCTTCCCTTTTTTGGAAAACGCAACCCATGTCACCCTTGGTTGGGGCACTCCTTATCATCTACCCTTGACGACATCATCTATCTCCTCTGAGTATCCCACAGGTCACTTACCTCTGCCCTCTAAGTTTGTTCACTTTGTCCCACCTTTGGCACAACTTATCCCACGTCTTGTTGTCCCCCTAACACTCGACTTAGTTGAACAGTTGCGGCCACTTATACTTCACATACACCCCCAACCAAGGATAGTCTTGAGTCTCTATACATCTTGACTTCGACCATGTACCTCCTCCAGTTCCTAACCTCACCTAGTAGATTTCATGAAGCCCTTTGCTTCTGGGAGTCGCGTCCCCCTTTTGTTGACATCAACACAGTTTTCCAGAAGGGTGACAATATCTTGATTCTCATTACCTATCCAATGAGAGATCTCAAACGGCACAGAGAGAACCACAATTTCTCCTTGTTGTCGTTGACCCCTGTAAAATTCGACTTCAACACTTTCTCATGTTACGGTGGGTCTTACTTTGTGACTATTTTAGTTATTTCTTATATTCGTTGAAGACCTCTAAACTTGGCTAGGCTATCAATGCCTACAGAATCCATGATACTTCTTACAGATATCATTGCCTACTGTTCAGAGTATGTTCCTCTGCATAATTGTCTTCTGCCTTTATCATGACTACCCCCAAGGGCACTGTAGTTGTCTACATCAACACTTCATTCCTTTTTTGAGTTACATGACATGAGCATGGGGCATGCCTGCCTCATTTGTAAACAGTTTATTTATACACACCTTATGGAAGGATGGGTTCTACAGGTTCCTTTCTCCCTCCAACGAGTAGCTCTCGAAAATCCCACTATCTCTCTATCTTACAACAGAACTCTCAGTAGAAGAAACATTGATGGATTTCGGCTATACGTATGCTCCTAACCTCATCCATCAGGGGGCATCTGTTATCACTGAAATTTCATCCGCAAATGGTTACAAGAATTCAACACCGTCAAACAGTTATGAGGTCACCCATGGACCCGAATTAACACAAAAGCATTCCCAAAGGGTCAAAACTATACAACTAGTGAAAAAATTAAAGGGCGCTATGAAGACACAGGGCGCACGTGTACATGTGAAAAACAAAAATGCAATATTCACGCACATGTGCACGATGCGTGACTATTGTTGCAAAAATCCACGCACCAGATAAACGGCGAGTGGTCGGCCTTCCACCCACTTCTGGTTCAGCTTCCAAGTTGATTTCACACTCAAATATGGATTGGATTCAACTGGGTGGCTGGTCAAAGACCTAGAAATGCCCTAAGTAGCCTCTTTACACACTACAAACTAGTTGGACAATACCTCAAAGGAATGCTATAAAAAGGCCATGGATACACTTCATTTTTTAAGGAATTCATAGCAAATTTATGTTGCCATTATTCTCTTGAGGAATCCTCTATCCTTATCAAGAGTATATTTGCATCATTGCATTGGACAATCCATCTCACCCCTTGAGTGGATTAGCAAAGAATTATTTCACCATTTTCATTTTCATTTTCAAAGTTGTAAGAAGAGCTTATTTGTGGGGGTCCAAGAGCCCTCTCTTGGAGGAAGAAGGGACTCATAGTCCTCTTTCTTCTCGGTGTTTTCTTTCACTAATATTAGCCTTATCATTGGTGACATGGGTCTCATTGTTTCTTTTTTCCTTATGTCCCTATGTTCATTAATTTAGTTGTTGTTTTATTTCTTAGTTTAATTCTTAGTTGTTCTTTTATATTTCTTTCTCTAACCCTTTTCCTTACAGCTGTCCTGCTTAGCAAACCCAACTAATCTTGCAAGAACCTCTATTTTTCTCACTAAGGTGATGAAAGAGGTGCAACAAGTACAATAATTCTGTCTGTCCCCGGTTGTATGCTGAGGGTGACTTGGTCCTCTTGTATGACCAAGCCAAAGAACCACTAGGGGCAAGCAATTTTAAACCCATGTGGCATGGTCCTTATATCGTGTGATGTGTTCTAGAAAAAGGAGCCTACAAATTGGAGGACTATGAAGGGAATAAATTGGCTGAGCCTAGAAATGGGCTCTACTTGAAAAGGTATTACTCTTGAGCCCTAGGCTTGAGTGAAACCCTTTGTATACTAATGTAAATTTAGTGTATATACATATTTTTCTTTTTGTCTTTGGCTTGCTTATCAAGTTTTCCCTTTTGGTTGGCAGATGTCAACGGATTCTTAGGTCTACCTAGGATTCACAGACGCAGCCAGTCATCATACATGGAACTTGGCTTCCGCTGCTTGGGTGATTTACTCACTCGAGGGTCTACTGGTGTCTTTAGGTGGCGTATGCCTAGGGCCATCCACGAATAATGTGGCCGAATATAGCGCCATCATAGAGCTATTGCGCGATGCTATCTCACATGGTATTCACTCTCTATAGGTTCGCCTAGATTCTTAGTTAGTAGTATGTTATTTGAATGATCGTTACCATGTGTGTGATCCTACGTTACTCCGTCGTTTCTTATGAGTACATCTTTTAGAACGACAATTTGATTTTATTACATACTTTCACATTCCTAGAAGTTCTAATCATGTATCCGATGCCTACACTAATTATGTTTTAGATTGGCATTTGTCACATTAATAAAGTAAAGAAGACCATTAAATCAATGTACACATTGTAAGCCATGAGTAAAGCCGAAGATCCCTCTTTATATATTTCCAAAAAAGATGTTGTTTATATTACAAAATTGGGGCTAAAACCCTCAAAATACATATAAATCCGATATACATGTCCCATGAAATCTATGCTTGTGGCACCAGATGAGTCTCATGATAGAAAACCACGGTGTTGGCGATATGCCGGAAGAGTCATACCCATGCTCTAGGTACATAGACAACCTGCCTCTGCATGACTTCAGGTAGATCCTCCACCTGAACCATAGGAATCCTCTGTGTCAAACGCGACAGGTTGCCCTGCATGTTTTGTAGGACTCTCTTCGCCTCTCCTCCAACAACCTCATCACCCCGGTGCCTCCGCCTATGTCGTAGGAATCCCTCTGGCCGTTGCGGACCCACATCTAAAATCACACATGTATCGAGTTAATATTTAAAACACCATCCAAAAATATTTTTGTTCCCTTAAATAAAAAAAATACAAAAAAAATGAAATATGTAAAAAACTTTTTACCTATGGTGCCATAGGCAGCTCCTGGTGGAAGCGACATATCACAATCTCCTCTGAAATCAATTCCCGCATACAGATAATCATCCAGAGCTATGATCTGTCTCTGCCACCAGAAGAAAAAGTCATCATTGTAGGGTGTCGCCACCCTACCTACTCCTTCCCGTCTCATGACCTCGATCCATCACGCTATAGCCGGATCACGTGGTCCTATAGGAATGATCTCCACTCTAGGTCCCAGACTTGGGACTCGCTCAAAAAATAAGCTTTGAAGGATAGAGGAAAACCTGAAATTTCTCTTAGCTCCATGCTTGCACTCTGTCAACTGACCTTTCATATTGGTCAGCAGTGAGGTACACCAATCATAGATGGTGGGTCTCGCACACTCCAGTGCATAAAACATAAGTGTTCTTGACACCTGATGCAATGAGGCCAATCCTATGATCCTGGTAAGCACGAGCACAATAATATTCAGGCTAAGGTTACCTATAGTTGGGATAGGGATTTGACTTCTCACCATGGGAGTCCCTACAACACAGTGGGCCTCGATGTATTCTTCAATCTTCATCCCACTCCCTGCCCCGCGTGACTTGAGGTCCATGACCTCTCCTTGGTGTGAAAGTCCTGTCAAGAAGTATATGTCCTCTACTTCGATCCTTAATGGTTGTCCATCAAGGACAAAGCTCTCGCTATCTGGATCCCAATAGCCCACCATCATTTCTAACAACCTCACTTGGGCCCTCATCCCTTTGAGAGCCCAAAACTTGTATAAACCACATCTTTTTAAAGCCGCTTGAGCCACAGGATCCCTATCCACTGCTGCATCTACCTTTTCATGCTCTCTCTCCCTCCACTCCAACAACCATCCTGCAAAAACCAAATCAATTTTTGAGTTAGAAACTTTTTTTTTCCCTTTTACGCATGTATACGCATTTTATCCAAGAACAGTCGTGGGTAGGTCCTGATATACTCCCCCTATAGTTCACACAGGAGCGTATATCTGGTCGTATACGTGACATATTAACAGAAACCCATGTATACCAAAAAATTCAATTTGTGCCCTTAAAAACCAGTAAAATACAACCTAATTCAAAATTTTAAACCATTGAATTTGAAGAGGATTGGATGAAGAGTTACCTGGTCCAAACGGTGTGTGATTCCGTTGCCTATTGCTCCTGTGATCGTCGTTTGAATTTTGGATATATTTTAGTCCAATTGCACTATTTGGGTAAAAATAAAAATGACATAGTAAATTTTGATTTTATTACTATTCATAAAAGATTTTTACCCAATTGATATAGTTTTATGCTGCTATTTTTCCTAATGGACTAATTCAGGAATAGTTTTAAGCTGGTTTTTGCAGTTTCGACTCAATTTTATTACAGATTTCAATGTCATGGTTGGTCGCTCGTCTCCTCAGGCAGGTATATTCATAACCTAGCATATAGGATAGGTATCTACTCCATTGTGCATTTTCGCATTATCCTTCGACCACCGCTTTTTATTCCTTAGGTACAAACCCATTTATTGCGACACATAACCTTCCATCTGCTATTAATAGCATCGTTAATAAATGGTATAGGCTTACCAAACATGGCTACCCTAGCTATATCCTCTTTGTCATTTGGTGCCCATGCCAAGTTTCTTCCTTAGGACCGGGAGTCAAAGAAAATCGATACATGACTTTATAATGAGCCTCATTACTCATTCATGCACATGCGGCCTTATTACCCATGGACTCCCAAATAACAAGTCTTAGTTAAGCTCTTTTCCAACTCGCCTAAAAACTGAAAAGATCGCCGAGTGATTTGTCCCTTTCACACTTGTTAAAATTGGATTTGAAAGATCACGAGTCCCAATTAAGCTCTTTTCCGACTCGCTATCAAAAATAGAAAATATTGCCAAGTGAACTTGTCTTTTTCACACTCGTAAATTGGATTTGAAAATATGTCTATTTGGCACAAGTTTACACCTTTTTCACACCAAGTAGACTAAAAGATATAAAAAAGGACATTTTTTGGCGTTAAGTTGTGATTGCATCTCATGCCCTCGCTTGCAGTATTGAGCCTTTAGCCAGTTCTCGCTTTGTGTTATAAACCATTGCTTAAGTAGTTTGCATCCTCAACCAAGCAGAGCCTTGTTTTTATCCTTTTCAATTTGACACCCTATACCCTAGAGGGAACATCACCCCTAGTGTCCATCTCCCGCATGCATTTCCTTGCATTGAGCATAGGTACGTTCCACTGCTGGAACTAGTTTTCCTTATTTGCAACACTCGTTCCCTCCACTATATCATAACATTCATTTGTTATGAAAAAACAAAAAAAGACGAGCAGGAAGGGAGTACTATATTGTGATTGGAAGCAGTCATGTCGCCTTTGAACATAGCACAAAGTTATTGAGTCCTTGTGTCATCATAATTTTGGGTTTAGCATGGCCTTAGGAAGCTGATATCACTACAGAGTTTTCTCTACCGATTGGTTACTCTTCTAGTCCCTATAGAGAACATTATAGATGCCTCCTGCATCTACTTGTTGCATCATTGAGTCTATGCTACCGGAGTCCACCATATCTCTCATGCTCTTGTTCAAAGGAAGTCTATCAACCTATGTCGGCCACTCCTCAGAAATCTTGACTTTTCATGTCGGCCATACCCTCCGTTTGTTTCAGAATCACATGATATTGTGGTCTTATCATGCAACCTAGACCTACTTTCATCACTGGTAGGTCACCTTGAACCGAGCAATCGAAATTTCATCATTGGTCGTTCACTGGGTGGTTTCCCTTGTGTTTGACGGCAAGACATCTATTCACACTTTGGGATTCATGCAGTGTCTTGGATTCCATTATCCTTATTGGTGGTTTCCTCGCCTTTGTCACTAGTTTTCATCATTGGCTTCTATTCAGAGGGTATTTTTCATGTACCACTTGCATTTGGCACACGCAAAAGACGCACAGGATCATTGATTCGTGAACATGTTCTTCGTCTGATCTCCACCAAATCATGAAGCTCCTTCTTTGTTCCTCGTGATGACTTATGAGAGATGCCTTAATGCTCTCCTTTCAGTGGGTCTCTTTCCATCGACTTCAACTCATTTATTCTGGATATGAGACCTAGAGTTTTACAAGTACCTTGAGGTTTGCAGTCATTAGTGGCAGGCTCTCTCGCCATTGGCAAATGGGAATACATCAATGTCTCCTGATCAATGGATCTCTCAAGTGTTCGACACCAACTCCTTTATTCATATTTTTAGAGATGTACTCGGTGCCTTGATACCTACTTTCATCACCGGTAGGTTGTCTTGCATTTGTTAACGGTTTACCTCAAATGACCGGTAATCAAACGATGTCTCATCGTGTTCGAACTCAACTCATTTATTCACATGATGTAGACTTGCACCATTGGTGGATAGTGTATAAGAATTGAAGACATCACTATGTAGTTGCAGCTTTCCTAAGTTGTTGCTTCCATTTCATTGAACCAGTACCTATTTGATTTCAGTGATCATGGGAGATCAGATTGTACTCCATGATATAAAGATATCTTCAGATTGATTTTTGAGACTGCTTTCACTAGGCCTTGTTCGTGACTATGACAACTCTTGGCATGTAACTGCATTTATATTTTCCTATTCATGGCCATGAACACTTGTTTGGTATATTTTCCACATGGATTTGCATTGTATTCTTGGCATCCATGTATGCAAAGTCAGTACATAATGTAATGAGAAATTGAGTTCATCCAGCCGGTTCTCTACCACTCCACTTCTGGGTTATTTATAATGTATTTCGTCCATCACAAATACTCCTCTGATCTCACACATTAGGGGGCATATGTTATATCAATATTTGCCTCACCATTGCTATCTTGAACAGAGGGCCTTTTTCTAGTTCCCTATGTAGACTTATCATCCCTTTTTGATGAATCCAGAGCTAAAAAATATAGTTTTCCACATATACGCTCCCTAACTGCTTTGCAATATGCGTATACGCTTGTTGTTCCACTACAACTTGCGTATATTTGGATTTGTGCCAGAAAATACAAAATGAATTCAGGTTTCTATGTCACGAAAGGAGATCTCTGATCCTTGGCCTTCCATATAATGGAAACATTCTAACTCGGCCCTTCAGTTTCATTCTAAAGGCTATAAGAGCACAATTTTGATCTATGGAAAAGAGGAGAAAGCATTCAAATTTGAGAGCAAAGTTACTCTAGAGAAATTACTTCATATTGAGTTTGCATCTCTTTGTCCCTCAAGTCTGAACACAGTGTTCAACCCCCAATATCTTCCCTTATTGTTGAGAGGACCTCATTGCCTCTTTCCTATGAGCTTGCCTTTGGTGGAGGATTGAAGTGGTGGAGACCCAGCTGGAAGGAACTTGGTTTCTTGGTTTCGAACCGTGTCGACACAGAAGTCTGTAATGTTGTCACTTATGCTGATCAATTATTAATAGAAATACTCATTTCCCATCCTATTGGTATCTTGCAAATATATGATTATTATCCATGGGCATGTTTGTAATGTTTAATAATGGATTATGCTATCTAATGTGTTAACCCTTTTTTATTATCACTATATGCTTGTGTTGCTTGTTTATTGAGAACTTCTTGCAGGTATAAAGCTTTGGGTCAAAGTGCTCAACGATGGAACATCATCAAACGTTGGATCGAGGTAGGCCTCTTTCTTATATTACACATTGGTATATAGCATATGTTGGAATTGAGTTGATTTCTTCAGTCATACCTGTCTGTTGTGGTTTACCCTTGGCCATAGAGAGTTTTTCCCTTGTAACAATGGGTATTTTACATTCCCCCTCCCCTACAATTGTACGCCATCCTGGGTGCATTCTATTCTGACATGAATATATGCAAATTTACATCACAATACCTAGAAATAAAATTCATGTAATTTAACAAGTCCAGCAATACTTCCAACCAAAATCTCATGTTCTTCTCAACTCTTTGACCAAAGGAATGCACCATTTATTTATCAGGAATTCCCAAGGGATGTGCCATCCATTTATCAAGGCTAGCCCAAGGAATGTTCCATTCATTTATCAAGGTTCCCAGTGCAGTTGGCCAAGACTCTGAGATGTGGTTCTAGAAATCTAGTTGCTCAAAACTGAGTTGTTGACGCTTGAATCAGTTAGGACCGAAATGACAACCTCATGGGGATACAAATCCCCCTGCATTTTTATAGAGATGGTACTCCTAGTTTTTTTAATATTTTCTTGAAATTCTAGATTTTTTATAATATAGGACTTTGAGGAAGTCCATTGTGATATTCAAAGAAATATAAAGATTGCATAAAAGTTAAAAAGAAAGAAAAAAAGTTTTATTTTTAAAATAAGTTCCTGAGAGATGACCAGGAACCTCACACTTCATATACTTGAAAAAGATAGACAAAATTTCCTCACATCCATCATAGTTAAACTAAAGATTTACGATCACATAATATAAAAGAATATAGTCTGCATGCATACAAGAACTTTAATAGAGTAAACACATGGAGAGATCAAATAAAGATAACGATAGATCAATCTCAAATACTTTATACTCAAAACTCAGAGTTATAAAATACAATCAAAACTAATCTCGAAGTAGTTCTCTTGGGATTTCTAAAAAATATAGATTTTGTTACAAAGCCTTGAAATTTAAATGTGTTTGTCCTTAGGACTGGGATTGGGGCTCCCACGGACCATAAATAAAATATAAACAATAAGTAAGATGTGGAAATAATATGGTGGGTGATGATAGAGTAGCAATGCCTAGAAAACAAGACATGGAGAAGTTGTCAAATTTCAGTTAAACCTTTATAGTCAAAGAAGTAGAGTAACTGGATGAAAAACTCATAAAGAAAGCAAGATATGATCAACATGAACTTACTATGATGGTCTCTCTCCTTGTTCACTTTCTTGTTGCTGTCCTTTTATTTTCTTCATTGATGGTTATAAGAACCATCTCAACTGTTTCTTTCCCTTCTTTGGTTAATTTGTCAATTTTCTTTTTAAACCAATCTTCAATGTAGTTTTTCATTGGTGGGACATTTATTTCATGCCTGATTTTAATGTTGAATAATTCACCTTCCAAGTCTCTTAAGTCATGATATTTCCTCCTCAATATCTTGATTTTTCACGGAATAATCAACTAGCCAATTGTCTATTTCTTCTTCATTATATTCAAGTATTCCATAAAACATTTTAGCTAATAACCCCTTAAATATCAACTTGTTCATCAAATTGTTGCTTTGTTCAAAACATTGAATTGGTAATTAAATTAGGATCTTGTACCTCGTTAGTGCCTCCTGCTAGATCTATCTCCGTGAGTCTTTGGAGAAGTTCTTCTCTTTTTAGTATGGCTTAGTTGCATGTTTGGAAAATGTTACTCAAATTCTTAATCTTTTCCTTCCAACAAGCATTTAGCTGTTTTATTCAACTTGGAGAAGGAAAATCCTCTTCTCTTCTTTTCAATTTTGTGATGTTTGAGACTTTATTCCAAATGGAAATAAAACATCAACATAGAAACCTTCTTCATTCTTTAAATCATCTTCCAGATACTCATGAAAGGCATGTTCCCTTGAGCCAAAAGAAACCATATTTTTTTATACCTCCCATGCTTTTGTTATTACTGACATTATCTTGTTAATAGTTTTTTCTAAATAATTTCAAACCACTGTGAGTAGACTTGAAGATCCTTTCAACTTAATGGCAGGTGTGATTGGTTTGACCATTGAAAAACGACTTGCTAGGATTGGAAGAGGCATTAAGGAATTTTCCAATTCTCTGATCCTTTCTTTTAACAACATTTTCATCTTCTAATCCATCAATAGAATCGTCAAGAGAATCTCCAATTGCTCTATGAATTTTAGAGATTTGGGATGACTACATGTCTTTCAAGTCAATCTCTGAGAGAGATTTTCCCTTTTTATTTTTCTGATCACCTATTTCTACAATCAATGTTTTAGACTCCTTATCAAAAATATCACTTTGAAAAGTGAAGGATTCCTCTTCACTAAAAGTATCATTTGCAACAACTTCCAATAAATAATTTTGTTGAGTTATATTTTCTGGTTGTTCCATCTCGGGAAATATTTTCTCAATATCCACCTCTAGCTCCATGTCATCCAGAGAAAATATTTGGATGTCATTTTCTATAAGGTTGTCCTCTTCCTCTTGTACCTTCTTGATTTTCCCAGGGAGAGTATTCTTCTCTCCTCCTCCACTTGAAATACTGTTGGCAATATTTCTAACTGGGTGAGCTGTTGGAGCATTTCTCTGGGATGTGGTATTTTTGGGAGTAACAAATGGAGACTGGGCGCTCCTTTCACTGGTACCCTTTCATTTTTTCTTATAAAACTCATTAGTACTAAGTATTGTTTCTAGGTCACTAACTTCGTGTACATGAGTACTTTGGTTGTTACCTCCTTCTTCTTCATTCAAGATATTCTTGATGAACACGTTATTGAATCTGACTGAAAGCATGTGTTCTACAAAGATTTTGTTAGGATCAAAGCCCTTTATATTTTCAACATACTTTAAGTTCAAATTTTTGAAATGGCTTGCAAACTCGTCAATTTTATTTATGTTTCTGAAAATGAAATCTCTAATCTTCCATGGCAAGGGGATAAATTATTTTTTCCTTTTTTCATGGAAAAAATGTATCCAGAAGTTGTATTTCCTTGCCACCTCTGTAATAAATAATTTTTCAGATACATGATATGGAAGAAATAAAGGATTTTCTTTGGAACATAATATCCTTATGACACTGTGATTTTCCATTTGTTCTATCGTTCCCTTTTTCTCTAAGAATTTGTTAGCATGGTCAGATATCCATGGAGTATTTTCACCCAACAACAACCCTTTGAAGACTGAGACAAAATCATTGTAAACTTCATAAAAATACAGAGGGGTATTATGTATCCACAATGCCTGATACCAGAAGGTAACTGGATCTATTTAATAGTTCACCCTCTTACTTATGGTCAAGTTTGGAAATTGATAATAATACACTATCAAAAATACCAAATAGGAAGCCAAAAAGAATTTTTTGTCCCTTTTATAGTGTGATAATTGGGACAATATTTCGATAGAAATCAATTTTCCCCAGTCAAAGATGGCATGTTCTTTCACTGTAAAATATAAAATATATAAAATCATGCGAGAGATGGTAGCAGTGATTTCCTGACCTGTCAACTTGGTGAACAACCATGCAATTTCTCGAAACAATTTTTTAAAGGAGTCGACCTGGGTTTTGGTTATGTATTCTAGAATAAACACATGATTCTCCAAATATTCAGGAAGGAGGTCAAGGCCATTGTTATCTTTATTCAAAAAATCTATGCAGTCTTCTCCTTTGAACGTAAGTGTTGGATCTGGGAGCTTCAACATATTGCGAAAAACTTACGGTGAAATGGAAATGGGGGAACAATATTGGAGTTGTATAATTCTCTGGCTTGGCACATACTTCTCCATGCACCATGCAACAAGTTACTTACAGTAAAAAACATTAGGAACACACCCTGTGCGAGCAATTTTAGATGCCTAGATTACGTCTTTCTGTGTAGGAGGAGAGGAATAATATGAATATGCTATGGACCACTAAAAGTTTTGGTCTTCACGAACAAATACATTTAAAGTATCACCACAAAATTGTTGTTTAGTTGTTGCTGCCATTAGGTTGATGGGAGCATTTTTCAGCTGGATAATAACTTGAAATAAATCTTTTCGAAGAGATGATAATAATATAATCCTTTGGAAAATGGAGAATTAATGAAATTTAATGATTAATCTCCTCGAGTCTTTCGCCATCAATGAAAATACTTTCGGAGCTTGCACACTCATTTATTAGCATTAAACAACATTTAATGCATATTGGGAAAAGCACGAGAATGGCAGGGATGGATGAGAGCAAATTTTGAGTATGAAGCTTTTCATGAACTCGCTAGCCCGGAAACCCACAAACCCGCGGTTATGGATGATAAAAAATAAGTTAAGTGTAGAAAGGCAGTCGGTCAGACTTGCATGCAGGAGAAATAAAATAGTTTAGGTGCTCAGGACCTGTGACAAATCTGATGTTTGTAATGTGGATCACAGAATTTTGGGTGCAAAGTGGAGATCGCGGAACTTGGAGAATGAAGGCCTGAACCCGTAAACCCACGAAGTTGGAAAAAATGGCTAAGTATAATGTCGCAAGGTGATCGGTTGGACTTATGACATAGGAAATTAGATGGGGATGAAGCCCTGCCAACCCGCCTACCCGTGAACTCGTCGATTTTTGAAATACAACTAAATATGGTAACTAGAAAGGGGATAGAAGAAGGGAAACAAGGGTAGATATAGAAGAGGGAAAAGAAATGGGAAAAAAAAAGTTGGGAAAATAGAAAGGGGAAATAAATTTCGAAAACAGGAAATGATATCAACAACTGGCTCCAACTGTGGGATAATAACCCCCTGTGTGTTATCAAGAATCTATAATCTTCATGACAGGTGCCTCCATCCATTGGACTATGGAGTCAACGGTAAGAATATACAAACTATGTAAAAGAAAATTATGTACAAGGAAATGATAAAATGTCAGGTGAAGAAACCTTTCAAATGTTTCCCATTAACATGCACCATTAACATTTTACCCTTCATATCTTTGATCATATAAGAATTAAAAACAAGGATTTTTTCAATGATGTACGGTCCGATCCAGAGTGCTTTGAATTTTGTGTGCATTGATGGTTTCTCCTTAAATTTGTTCTAGATTTAAACCAATTCACCCTTCTAAAAATTCTTTATGGTTGTATTATGGTCAAAATATCTTTTGATACTTTGTTGTCTTTGAGAAGTTCTATTCATGGCTTTACTTCATTCCTCCTCCAATTTCAATAACCAATTGACCGTCTTTTGCATAGGTGAAAAATCTTTTGCATCCTCTGTATTGACTACAAAATTCAAGGCATTTAGCTCAAGGTTGATTGACATTTTTTCTTCTTTCCCATAAACCAATGTATATAGAGACATCACAGTGCTATCTTTTGGAGTCATTATGCTCACCCATAATGTATCGGTCAACTTTAAATGCTAATTCCTTTGGTTCTTATCAACAATTTTCTTCAATATTTAAATGAGTGTCTTATTGGTGGATTCTGCAAGACCATTCCCTTGTGGATAATAGTTTGATGATTTCCCCATAACAATTCCATATTCTCCAAAAAATTCTGTGAATTTTGAACCAATGAAATCGACCCATTATCAGTGATGAATTTTTCTGGGACACTGAATCTTGATAAAATATTATCTTTGAGAAACTTAATCAACTCTTTAGAATCAACCCTTTTTAATGCCACTTCTTCTGGCCACTTTGTAAAATAATCTGTAGCAGTGAGAATATATATATGTCCTTTGCATGAATTTGTATTTATTGGTCCAATGACATCGAGTCCCCATTGGGAAAATGGTTGTTCTACAGATATAGGTTGTAATGGAATTGCATATTTTTTCATTGTCCCTGAAAATTGTTGACAAGATACACACTTCCTTATTGTAGCATATGAGTCTTTAAAAATTGATGGCCAATAAAACCAAACTCTTATTATCTTATGGGCGGTGGTGATAGGCGCAAAATGTACACCACATATTCCTTCATGGAATTCTTTCATCAATGCTTGAGCTTTCCTTTCATCAACACATCTCAGCAATATACCATCATATTTCCTCCTGAAAAATATATCAACAATCATCACATATTGACTCGAATTTATCTTCAATGATATTTGCTCTTTAGGGTTCATGGTGACTGGAAATTGTCCAGACCTCAAGTAGAATATAATATATCTATACAATTCTGAATCTGTGATGGGTTCTCCTACTAAGATTGAAATCATTCCATACAAAAATCACTATTTGCAATGAGTTTACATAAACCCTGTCCTTTAACTGCCTTTAAAGGTTTAATTTCAATGTCATATTCTTGAATTTTTTCCAGCCAATTTGCCCATTTTCCTTCTCTCAATTGTTGATTTAAAAGAATCTTCACAGGAGAGGATGGAACATAAGCAATGACATGAGAATTTAATATGTAAGTCTGAAAGTGTGTCACCTCCTTCACAATAGATAGGGATTATTTCTCCAATTCTGAATATCTCAATTCGTAATCATGAAGGGTCTTGCTCATGAAGCTAATCGGAAGTTCATCACCCTTGGTATTCCTCTAAGTAAGAATAGATGCAAAAACTGTTTGTGTAGCAAATGAATAAATGATGAAGTCTCTTTGAAAATATGGGCTACTAAGGACTGGAGCTGTAGAGATTGTCTTTTTGATATTATTAAAATATTCTTTTGTATCTTTGGTCCATTCAAACCTTTGGTCCCTTTTCAACAATAAATTTATCGGCTTCACAATACTTGCATAGTCAGGGACAAATCTTCATACAAAGTTTATCTTGCCAAAAAATTATTGAACTCCCTTCTTAGATGATGGTGGTTTAAGTTTAGGGATGATTTTAAGGATGGAAATTTATTTTAAAATGTAGAAACCTTGGTGAATCTTACTAATCCTACATATTCCAACTATAAAATGTTTGGCGATATTTTTGTAAAAATATTATAATTTATAAGGATTTGATATAGTTTGTATTAAATTTTGGTGATTTTTAAGGTAAAATAATTTTATCCTATAGAATTTGGGAAAATCATTTTTAGAATAGAGAATTTTTTTTGGGAAAAACCATGGAAAATTAGCCCATGAGCGAAATTTAGCCCCTAAAATCATCCCTGTTTAAGTTCATTTATAGATTTATCTCTTTCAGGATCTATATAGATTCCTTCCTTGCATACAATATGACCTAATAGTTTTCCTTGAGTTACAGCAAATAAACATTTATTTGGATTCAAGGAAACACCATATAATCTACACCTGTCAAAAACTTTCCTCAGGTGATGAATGTGATCACTCCTTGTTTTTGAGTGTATTGTTAAGTCATTTTGATAATCCACCATGAATTTTCCTATCAACCCCTCAAAAGCATGATCCATAGCCCTCTGAAATGTAGTTCATTCATTCTTTAAACCAAAGGCAATCCTAGCATATGCATATGTCTCCCAAGGTGTTATGAATGTTGTCTTTGCTTTGTCTTCTTTAGCAACCAAGACTTGATTATACCTAGAAAAACATCTAAAATGGACATGCAGGCTGATCTAGTGACTTTTTGGAGAAGAAACTCCATGTTAGGTAAAGGATAATTATCCTTTACACTCAATTTGTTAAGATCCCTGAAATCTACACACATCTGAATCTCCCTAGTATTCTTTCTTACTATCACAGGATTTGAAATCCAATCAAATTGTCTAATGGGGTATATTATTCCATCCTTCTTTAATTTCTCCAATTCAATCTTTACCAGTGGTTTTAATTTGGGGTTCATCATCCTTATATTTTTCTTGACCGGCTTTGCCCCTTCTCTCAAGGGAATAATATGTTGAAATATTGTTTTATCATAAACCTTCAAATCATCATAAATCCATATGAACACATCAAGATATTATTTAAATAATGCAACATATTTATCAACTTCTTCAATTGTGTAATCAACTCCCAAGTTGACATATTTTGGGGAACTCTAAGTTCCAATATTAATTTTTCTTGTTTCTTGGACCTTTCGGAGCAAAGTTTCTTCCAAGAGATTTTTATCATGATCATATCTTGTAAAAAGAAACTCATATTGAATACAATGCCTCAGAACAACAGTTATGTGATTTTCTTCATCATCATCATCGTTCAACAATTTTTTCTCCAATTCTTCATCATTCTCAAATACTTGTAAATATTCTTGGTAATCAAATACAGAAGGTCAGAATACTCTTTTTACTTGAAAATATGTTTTTTTTTTAACATCATCCAAGTTTGATAATAAGGCCCTGAAAGCTAATGAATCTTCCTTCTGATTCTTTCCCCTTGGGATGAAAGAAATGTTGAAAGAGCTGAAGGCTTCCATCAATTCGTTAACTCTTTTGAAATATAAGTTGAGTCTTTCTTTTTTAATTTTATACCTCTAGGTAACTTGATTTATCACCAACTTAGAGTCACCAATCATAATTAGATGTTTTATTTTCATTTCTTGTGCAAGGATCATTCCTTGAATCAAATCTTCGTATTCTTCCTCATTATCGGTACATGCAAATTCAAGTCTGATAGCATGTGGGTGCACAATATTTCCTGGATTAACAAGGAAAATTCCAACTCCACTCCCAGAACTTGAGCAAGATCCATCAAATGACATCTTCCAATATCCTTCAAGTTGATGCTCGCGATTCTTCATATCTTGGGTTTTCTCTAGGTCTTCAATCTGATCCATGTATAGGATAACATAGTTTTTTATCCCTACATCTATATAATCTTCCATTAATTCATTATCCTTCTTTTTGAAAGAGAAGGGTCTCCTGGGTTCATGAGGGACCTTAATCATCGCTCCTCCTTTATCTAGCAGCATCATGCAGCTTCCATCGTTAATTATGTATCCTCTAATCATAGATGACCAATCTCTTCCTAAAACAACTCCATATGCAGGAGGAATGTCTACTACAATAATATTGAAACCTGTAATAATATGGGGAGCCATTGTGATCCAAGCATAAAAACATTTGATTTCTCCATAAGCTGCCACTTGTCTGGAATCAATTCAATATATACTTTCACCGATCTCATAATATTTTGTGTAGTTCATGCCCAATGCCTCCATGACCACTAGTGGCATAATATTATTGGTCGCGCCAGTATCAACTGAGCAATTATGAAGGGAAACATCATTATTTTCAATTGAAATATAAAAAGGTGGTATTTTACCTCTCAACTTGACAGTTGATGTGTTATGGCTTTGTTTCAGACTTATAACAACAACCTCCATTTTTCAAGACAGATCATCCAACAATCTCAAAATATTCTCCCTTTGTTGAGGGATCTTTACTACTTCTGTGAAAGGGAGAGTTATCCTTAGCTTACTCAAGTCCTCTACAACATTGTATTTCATCTGAGTCAGGTTTGACATCAGATGTTGCTTCTTGCTTCCAACACTATCTATCACATTTTCATTTTCCTTTTTCTCATTCACCTTTTCTTTATCTTTCTCGTTTTCATTTTTAGAATCGTTTTTATTCTTGGATTTATTTACCAATGAGTGTGTCTGGGCAACATTCTCTTGCGAGTTAGGGTCATTGTTTCCTTATTCAAATATATATATGGACATCTCGCATCCATCCATTTGTATAGTTTCAGAACTTTGATCAAGTAAATAATCGTTCCCTTTCTCAACCATTTTCTCATCATATACATCATCCAAAACAACTACATTTGGGGTTGGTTTCCTGTCTGGAACCCTTTGTATTTGCAGATTATCCGTGTTTTCAAACCTTACTCTGTTTTCTTGGATAGGGTTCCTTCTTTTCTCTTGGATGGACATTCTCAGATTTGCTACATGATTATATCCCCTTATGAATATGATTATCTTAGTCTGCATCTGCCTGATGGTTCTATTCATTTGTGTAATTTCAATTCTTTGTTTTGTTTATTTTGCTACAACAAGGTCTACTTTCACATCTGGTATGGTTCCCTTAAAAAACCCTCCTCTAATTGTTTGATTTTGGATGGGTCGCGACTTATGTTCTTCGTTCCTTGTTGAGCTAAAAGCTCCTTGATCATCAATATTTACGCCTCCCAGCTGCCTATGCAATTTTCCCAAGATAATATTGGGGTCAACACCCACCTCAATCATAATTTCTTCCATATCAGTGGACTTAATGATTCCTTCCTCTAGGGTATCCATCTGGGACGTTTTGATATCATATTTTACATTTGGGGGTATTTCATTCTTATAAAAAACAAATATCACTGGGTCAGTAGGTACTTTATCTTCTAGAATCTTACTCAAAGTTTTATTGAACCTGAGATTGAAATTGTTGATTAAGGTTGGTTGTCATTGATGTCAACCCTTGAAGAAAGACCCGTAGCACAAAGGTTTGGGTAATGGACCCAATAGTGTTTGATGTAAATATGACTCATTATTATTTTTTCATGGTTTATAAGAAGCAAATATGGATGAACTCCAAAGTGGTCCCCTTATGGTGAAATCCCTCATGGAAAGACTCTTTGTGGAGTAAGAGAACCCATGATTAATTGTGGAATAATGAGATGAAGGAAAGTGAATTTGTTAGGGAAAATATCCTATATGGATAGTTCTTTTCATGTCATTTTTGGTGGTATGTGGAACGTCACATAATTCCTCACGGTTAGAGAGTTATGGCCATGAGAAGTTGGAGACCCCAGGTTTGGGTAATGGACCCAAGCTTGTTTGATGGGTAACAGTATGAGTTATGATATAGTTTCAGATAATAGTATTCTATATAAATATTACATGTCATGCTATTTCTGGTGGTATGTAGAACGTCACATAACTCCTCATGGTTTGAGAGTTATGGCCTTACGAAGTTGGAGGACCCTCATATGTCATCTAGAAGCCCCAAAAGGTCAAAGTAATCAAAGTGGTTTAAGAGATTTTAAAAGGT
>ML788093.1:960604-971607 GCA_009831015.1 Picea engelmannii
GAAAAATAAATACAAATGGACCGATATCACCAATGTATAAGCTGATCTTATTGATGAAATCCAAAGACACACAATGGAGAAAGAGGACTTGGGTCCCTTCCCTCTCCAATGGAAGGCTCTTGAGGCCCTCAACTGATTTCTCTTCTTACAATGAAAAGATGAAGAATGTGGGTGAAAGAACTCCAAGCTTATCCACTCTAGTGAGAGGTGGAAAGCCCTATGAAATGCATCTTATGATGTTTATTGCCAAAGAATGAGTCCTTAGCAATCTGAGCAGCATAACAATACAAAGAATTCCTTCAGAAAATGGTGGTCATTCATGGCTTTTTATAGCCAAGCATTGGGTTATTATGCAACCTCTTTTGAATGTGAAAAGGGGCTCTTTAGGGCACAATTAGGTCTTTGACCAGCCCACCATGAGGATTGAGCTTGGATTTGGTGTCAAATCGACTTGGGAGCCGATCCATTAGTAGTTGGGATGCCGACCAATTTCAATAAATGCACCGTTTAGAAGGCGCATGGGTTTTTCGCCCAACAGCCGCGCCTTTTGCACATATGCATGCTTTGTAAATTTTTGTTATGCGCATACGCGTGCGCACCCAGATGATGTAAAGCGCCTTTCAATTTTTTTGGTCATTTGTATAGTTTTTTGACCCTTTTGCAATGCTGAGGAATTAATCCTGTGCCATGAATGACTCCAGTCCTGTTTTGACGATGCGGAGTTCTTGTCGCCCTGTGCGGACGAAATTTCGGTGATAACAGATGCCCCCTGATGGATGAGGTTAGGAGCAAAACGTATAGCCAAAATTCATCAATGTTTCTTTTACTGAGAATGGTTTTGTAAGGGAGAGCAAGAGTGGGACCGTGTAGAGCAATCCGTTGGAGAAGAAAGGAACCTTGAGATCCTGACCTTCCACAAGGTGTGTATCAATATACAAGTGTGTACAAACGAGGCGGGCATGCCCCATACTCGTGTGATGTAACTCTGAAGAAAAATGTCTGAAGTGGTGATGTAGACAACTACAGCGCCCTCGGGGGCGGAATGATAAAGGCAGAAGACAATTCTGCAAAGGAACATACTCTGAACCACTGGTAATGGTCGCAGAAGTAAATAGCGACGGTGATGTGGGCATTGGTGGCCCTACCAAGTTCATAGGTCTTCGGCAACTGATAATAAAAACTGCAATAGTCGCAAAGTAAGACCCACCGCAACATGAGAAAGTGTTGGCGTCGAATGTTATGGGGGTCAACGACATCAGGGAGCAATGGTGGGCCCCCTATGCCATCTGAGATCTCTCATTGAATGGGAAATGAGAATCAAGATACTGTCGCCCTTTTGGAAAAAGTGTGCTGATGTCGACAAAAGGGGGACGCGACTCCCAGAAGCAAAGGCCTTCATGGAATCTACTGTGGTGAGGAAGTGGCAGAGGTACATGGACGAAGTCAAGAAGTGGGAAGACTCAAGACTTCCCTTGGCTGGAGAATGTATGAGACAAACAGTGGTCGCAACCATGTGACAAGGTCAAGTGTCAGGGGGACGCCAAGACCGAGGATAAGTTGTGCCAGAGGCGGGACAAGGCGAACAAATTCAGAGGATAAATGGTAAGTGACTGGGGTAGTGCTCTGAAGATATAGACGATGCCGGCAAGGGTGAATGAGGATTAATGCTCCAACCAAGGGTGACATGGGTTGCGTGTGGCCAAAAGGAAAGCAAGTCGCCAATGGGGACGGCAAAAGTAAATAACTGGAAAAAAGGAGTTTGTACAGTAAATAATAAATAATTTTGGGAAAAATGTACAAATACAGAAACGGGTGCCCCAGTGTGAAATGAGTGCCCCAGGGAGGGCAGAAATTTCTTGGAAAACGGATGAAGGGTGGGGGCCCCATTGGCGAGTTTCTGTATGAGGTAGGTGAAATGAAGATAGGTTCGCAGATGGGAAAACTGATGGTGGATGAAATGGAGGGTTCATGATCCTGCGGATGTGCAGGTAAAAAGAACTGAAGCATTAAGCGATGATCTGGGAGTCCAGGTGGGAAAGCTAGAAAAATGAGGAGAAGGAGTATGTGGTTGATCTGCAACATGATGAAAGACTATTGGGACTCCCATCCCTAAAGGGTAATGAAGAACAGCATGAGTGTCAGAAAGTGCCAAAAGGTGCTATGAATGGGACAACTCATGTGGGTGAGAATGCTACCAGGGTACAGTACTGATGTTGCAAATGGAGGTGTGAGTACTGTAGAGCCAGGAAGGACGATCCTAAAGGTAAATATCAGAGGGTGTGACTGGAAATGCAATACAATGGGGGAGACTACATGCCAGTGCTGAAGATATATACCTGAAGGGATGATGTCAATGACCAATGATCAAGTACCTGCACACAGAACAACCAAATACCCAAAGTGAACAATATCTGAAAAAAATCAAAGAGATAAGCATGTATTTGACAAATGTAACTATGTGCATGCGTACCTGACCATGATATGGAAAACAGGGTGCCCCGGGGCTCAGGATGAAAAGTGGCCCAGGGACAGCCATGATGTAGGTGGCGGGACGTTGATCCCGTGGCTGAAGACGGTTTGAAAAACGGACACCATGGGCTCCTGGAATGTTGAGTGGAAGTTTGGAAAAAGCCCTATATATAGCTGTAGGGCCCACATTGCCACCTCATTTGTACCTGCTGCTATAGTGAGTTTCCGAGCAAGTCTAGAGGAGATTGAGTGATTCCAAGAGCACGAGGCGTCTGATTGACGATGTGCGAGTTTCAGGTTAGTGGTCTGATCATCCTGCATAGAAATAGGTTTCCAATTTTTGGGCAGGGTAGGTACGGGGGGTCATACAGGGGTTTTGGGGGGTTTTTGATAGGGTGTGGGCCCACATGCATGGGCGACTCAGTGAAAGGCACACATGAGCGCGCACCTGTCCTCTGAGTAAGCGCGCCTTCACGCGCGTGATTATGAATTGAAGGCGCGCCCTAGGGGTGCGCCTGTGAGGTAGACAGGTGCGCATGAGTACGCGCCTGTGGGGTGAACAGGCGTGCTCTAGAGCGTGCCTGTGAGTATGACAGGCGCGCCCTAGAGCGCGCTTGTACCATGAACAGGCGCGCTCTCGAGCGCACCTGTGACAAAAACAGACGCGCACAAATGCGCGTCTGTATAGTGAACAGGTGCGCATCTGTGCGCGCCTGTGAGTGGTAAAACTACGCCTTTGAGGCAAGGTTTCAGGGTGAAGAATTTAGCTTATTTTGATGTATTGGATGATTGCCTAAGATAATATAAGATTTTGGGTTGTGTGCAGGTGACCAGCCGAGAGTATGGATGTTCGATGGTGTGAGCGAGACTAGTCACAGCTATGAGATGTTGTGGCCAATGCACCGCCTGCAGTTCGAGTGGCAGTTCGAGCAGCTTTAGCAACCAGTGGGTTGCTAAAGTTCTTTGAGTGCCCGTTGATACAGGCACAGGAGTATTTGCTCCATTTTCTGGTCGAGATGTGGAGCCCAGATCAGCACTGCTTACTCGTGCGAGGAGAGCAACTCCCCTTCACTGCGGTGGGGGATGTCTACTTCTTGATGGGGCTCCCCTTTCGAGGAACACTGTTGCCGGAAAATCCTATGCTGCCGAGAGACACTCATCTGCAGATCGTCGCCGAGCGATATTGCTCAGGCGAGCACTACATGACCGGGACGTAAGTGAGCATCAGTGGGATAGATGTCCTGCTGCATCGTTGCATAGCAGCGATGATAGTTCGGGTGTATGGGTCTCGAGCGACCCACCGTATTAGTGGTGGCGAGCTGATTTTGATGGAGAGGGTGGTGGTGGGCCGTGAGCAGTTCGCCTAGGGGCTAACCTTGCATGCGCAGATGATCGCGCAGCTGGACCGTTGTCGGTCCATAGGCATCGGGGAGTTTGCATTTGGCTCCATCCTGGTGGCCTATTTTTTGGAGAGGGTGTCGATGCTGCGCCCGAGGGTGCTACTCGAAGCACTAGGGGTACGAGAGCCATGCCTGAGGCGGTGGTCTTTGATTTTAGTTCTCCACGGTGGTCGCGAAGGCGGTCACTACTTTACTGCGCAGGCGGCGCAGATATGGCGGCAGATGCCACAGGTTATATTGTAGTTCCCGTATGCTGGGGTGGACTTCCGGGGGGACCCGGACATGGTATTGCCTCCTAGGGAGGTGTTCGACCAGCGAGGTATGTTGGGTTTTTGCATGTTTGGATTTATGCTATGATTTTGATATACCAGGTTATATGTATGATGTATAGACACTCATACGATCTGTTTGTTTGACTGAGGATAGTATGGTGAGGCAAACTCGTGAGAGAATCCTAACCGAGATGAGATTTCAACGAAGATTTCATTTTCAAAATGTTTCCCATAATTGGAAACTAGTTGGAGTGGTACTCCAAACCGGGATATGATGTGATTGAAGAAAAAATGCGCTGCAGTGTCAGCGGTGTTGTTGAAGGTGGGCATAGCTTCGGCCCATTTGGTGAAGTAATCCACGCCGACAACAATGTATTTGTGACCATTGCTGGAGGAGGGATTACAAGTCATAAAGTCGATGCCCCATTTGCAGAAGGGGCCCGTAGTAATGACAGGGTGAAGGAGAGCGGGGGGAGCACGGGCTTTGTTGGCATACAGCTGACATTGCTCACATCGTTTCATGGCATGAATACAATCGTGGAACAAGGTAGGCCAAAAGTAACCAACTCGGATAATATTCTGAGCCGTGGATATACCCGAAATATGGCCCCCACATGCGCCGTTGTGGCAGTCATTTAAAACTCTGTCGGCCTCGTTAATAGTCAGGCAACGACAAAGAATGGTGTCAACGCCCCACCGGTATAGGATGTCACCGATGAGGAGATAGCGGGGGGGCTGATGGTGAATGCACCAACGATCATCTCGTGATAGATGTTGGCCAAACTTTTGAGTTCGTAGGTAGACGAGGAGGTCACCATACCAAGGATCATCAGAAGCGATGTAAAAGAGACGTTCATCGGGAAAGTCAGTATTGACGGGGGTACTGGGTGTGTCAAAGGGAAGGGCCGTGACAAGTTCTGCGAGAACGAGGGCCTTCTTACTATTGGGTGTTGAGAACTCGAGGTCGTATTCCTGTAGGATAACGATCCAGCGAGCGAATTTGCCGTTAACTTGGCGACGGCTGAGCAAATATTGCATAGGGTTGGAATCTACGACAACCTTGGTGGTGCGAAGCAGAATGTAATGGCACAGTTTCTGGATTGTGAGGACAACTGCAAGAGAAAGTTTCTCTGCATGTTTTTACTTCAGGGGTGGTCCTGAGAGATTTTTATTGACGTAGTAAATGACGTGTTCACGATTGTCATCTTTGAGCTGGACGAGGACGCCGGCTACTGATACAGCTGATGCTGATACGTAGAGAATGTAGTCGCGATTGTAATCAGGTGCACTAATCAAAGGTGCATTTGAAAGTACTGTTTTGAGATCGTTAAATGACTGTTGGGCATAATCGTCCCAATGAAAAGGGATTTCATGACGCAGTAAACGAAGAAAACCATGTGCGCGTATGGAATAATCAGGAACAAAGCGCCTGAGGAAGTTGGCTTTTCCCTGTAGACTCTGTAGTTGTCGTAAATTCCTAGGAGGAGGAAGTTCGGTGATGGCTTGGACTTTGAGGGGGTCCACGATAATATCACTTTGGGAAACGATGAAATCGAGGAGACGCCCTGCGGTGACGCAGAACACACACTTGAGAGGATTCAAGCAGATGTTGTATTGACGACACCGTTGAAAGATGACTCGTAAATCATCGAGGTGTTGGGTGCGTTTCTTGGATCGAGCTGTGAGGTCGTCCAAGTAGGCGAGGATGATTGCAGCTAGATCATGAAAGATGTATGTCATGGCCCGTTGGAAAGTTGCGCCGGCGTTTTTGAGGCCGAAGGGCATGACACGATATGCAAACGTACCCCACGGGGTAATGAATGCGGTTTTATATTGATCGGCTGGGTGGATTTGAATTTGGTTATAGCCAGAGAATCTGTCCATAAAGGAGAGAGCCTCATGGCTGGTGCAGTCGTCGATAATCTGATCGATGAAAGGCGTTGGGAAGTTGTCTTTTGGACAAGCGTTGTTGAGATACGAAATTCGGTGCAAACACAAATGGTGCCCTGTCTTTTGTCGACGGGTACAGGGTTGGAAACCCATGAAGTGTAAGCGATGGGGTAAATAAATCCGGCCGTACGTAATTTTTCAATTTCAGCTTTGATAGTCGAGGCCTTAGCTGGGTGTAGCGGTCGTTGCTTCTGGCGAACAGGTGTGATGTCAGGCTAGGTGTCGATGCGATGTTCGACAATAGATGGGTCGAGGCCAGGCATCTCTGTGTATGACCAGGCGAAGATATCCCTGTATTCCTAGAAGAGGGCCTTGTAGGTGGTGATTTCCTGAGGAGTACAAGCAGCTCCAATGATGATTTCTTCGACGATGCCCGGTTTAATGAAAATGTCGATTTTGATGGTGGGGGAAATGTTGGCCAAATTGCCTTCTTCAAAAGCATCAGGTGCAGGAATGGGATTGTTGAACCAATCGATAGGCCCTGATGGGATAAATTCTTTGGTTTCGACCACGAAAATGGGATTGTGGCTAGGAGGCATGAGGGCTTCCTATGGAAGGAAGAGTGTACGATGATGTAGTGCGTCCCAGGGAGAGTCTGGGCATTGTATCTCTTCTAGTATTTCTTCATCGCATTGGAAACGATGGGAATATAATGGATCGTGGGGAGTGATCTCAGTGATGGGGCAATTTCCCCCTGTTGAAGAATCAGAGGAGGCATCCCTAGGAGATGGTGAGGGTTCACTCGACATAAACCATATATTGAGGGACTGAGGGGTACCTGTAGTAGTGGGATGGCGAGTCTCCATCGAGGAATGGGCAAGAGAGTTGGGTGGGTTACGGGGTAAATCCTCAGATACGTCATCTAAGAACCATGGAGGCGTAGGGAGTGCCTCGGGCTTGGGGGAAATGATGTGTAGATCTTCCAGTGGGGAAGTAAGGTCAATTACCTCTACTGTGGGTCGATGTAGTAGGGCCAATTGACGTTGCCGATATTCGATGATCATCGGACACTGGTATGTAAAATGAGCCAGTGAATCACAAAGAGAGCAAGGGCATCTCATGCGTTCATTGACGGAAGTAGTGACATAGCGAATGTCAGTGATAGGTGCTATGGATGATGTAGTTGGGCATGGGTTGTTCTGAAAGTCGTGGCTTACGATAGCTAATGCCTGCCAAAAACGAGGCAATGTTGGACAATGATGGGTGTAATGGCCATACTCAGAACAGATAGCACACGCGAATTTGGTCTTCAACCCTTTACTACTGGAAGGTTGAGTGGTAGCAGTGGTAATGGGTGGTGTCGGGGTTGAATTGGGGGGAATCAAATTCCGTAATTCCGGTAGTGATGGGCAGTTGTTGGTTTGGTGACCCTCTTTGTCTCACAATGCACAAGGTGGTGAGATGCGTGGAGGAAGTGGAGCTATGGGCTCCTTCTTCTGTCTCCTGCCCCCAGCGGTAGCAGGGGGGGAAGGGAGTATGGGAGTAGTGGGAGTGATGATAGGAATTGTCATGGGAAGTCCTTCCTGTGGGCGAGGGACCATCTCAGGTGGATGTAAGTACCACATTGCGATTTCTAACACCATATTGGGTAGTGTGAGCATTGCGGCTACCTGAAAAGCTTCTATACCAGGTGGAGGGTAAAAGAAGGGAATTTGAGTGAGGGGTCGGGGAACTGTCTCCCAAAGGGGATTAGGCCCTTGCAGAGGTGTGGATTCATGGACCATAGGGGTCAACAAGTGTGTAGGAGGATCCTGTGGGAGTGGTGCTACGACTGGTGAGACGTCAGGAATGACTGAAGCCTCCTGAGGAGGATGAGCATCCTCCTGAAGAGTTTCCTTAGAGGAAACGACGCATACTTGGCTAGGGGGAAGGAGTGGTGGTGCTCCATGATACGTCCCTAACAAGGATGGATCTTTGAAAATCCCAGGACCCATCTCGACGAGTGGATAGATGTCTTGGTTTGAATGAATGAGAGGAAGAATGTTATCGAGATTGGTAGATGGGTTAGGCTCGTAATGCGAGACTTGGTCGATGGTCACAATCTTTTCATTGTGAGGGAACATGATTGTCCTAAAGACTAATGATGCCACTGCCTTCATAGCGTACATGTAGCTATGTCCGAACAAGATGTTGTAATCGAGTGTGACGCCAATAACTTCGATATCAATGAGAATGGTTTTGCCTCCGAGTTCAACGGGGACATTTTGGAGGAGCCCTTCTGGAGAAGATGGTCATCCGTCATAAGCTCGTAATGTGATGGTGGAAGGTATGAGTTCTGTAGAACCAAGTTTCTGCCACACTATTTTGGACATGATGCATGTAGATGCCCCTTCATTGATGATACACCGATGGACGGTGATGTTCCGTATTTTTACTAGTACTTGAATAGCAACTGCGGCGGGAAGACGCGGTTCGCAGTTATCAAGGTCGAAGGTAATGAGTCGAGTATCTGCAGGGTCGACTGCTCCCATCGTGAAAAGTAGTGATTTTTGTTGTGTTGGACAAGTCTGGAGGACTTCTAGAACTGACATGGCAGCCGGTGATTGTGCCAAGTCATCTACCAAGCTGTAGTTATGTGCTGCCCTAGCCTGTGGGTTGTGAACATTCCTATGCAAGGGGATGCGAGGGATGCATAATGGTGGTTCGGAAGAAGGGCGAGGGATCATCAATGGGGGTATCGTTGGTGTAGGGTTTGTCTCTGGAGAGGTTGGAGGAGACTCAACTGTTGGAGGATACTGTTGATTGTGTGTTTGCAAAAGAATTTCTTCCTCACTGGTGAGGAGAATTGTTCACTCTGCTGGATTGTTGGGGTTGTGATATTGGCCCACCTGAGGTGGGGGATGCTGCATGTCCTGTTGGGTGTTTATCACACCTTGATGTGGGATAGGATTTTACAGTACGGTGGGGGGGGGTTGTTGCGCGTATTGTTGTTGTGCCTGTTGAGGGGCAGGTTGCGCTGGGGAAGGGGGAATGCTTCCAGAGTCTTTCAACCGCTTGAAATCAGCAATCTGGGGGTAATGGTGAGTGTAGTGACCGTACACACCATAAAGAGCACAAGAGTGGATGGTTTTAACAGTATTACGTCCTTGGCGTTTGTTGTTATTGCCCACCTGGGGGTTTTGGTTCCCTTGGTTCTGGTTGCCCCCAGGTGGAGGGTGTTGGGGGGGTTAATTCCCGCCTTGACTAGGATTTTTGTTGTTCCTATTCCATCCTTTCCTTATGTTATTGTTTGATGGATGAGTTGGTTTGGCTGTGTTTAATTGTTCAAAATTCTGGTACTGTTGAGTAGCGGAAGGTTGAACAAAATTCACCCCCGCATTTGGATGTGGGGGAGCCATAGGTTGTGGAGGCCCGGGAAAGGGGAAGTATGGATTTTTTGGTGGTATCGATCCATAGGGTACATAGGAAGGCTGCGTTCTTTCACTATTATTATAAGATGATGTTGAGGGAGTACCACTGCTTGTGGGAATAGGTGGATGTATGGGCGGTGCCGGTGGTGGTCCACTGATGGGTGGAGGTATGGCCATAGGATATGGATGTTGATAAGTGGGTGGGGGGTAATAAGAAGTGCCCCCATATGCTGGTGAGTATTGAGGTGTCCCATACATCGTTGGTGGTTGGGGTTGTGGACTATGGTGCGCGGTGGCGCCTATTAGCCCATCTGCTGAGTGAGACATCACAGGTTTGTCTTGACCAAATGGCATAGGTTTCGGAAGATCAGGAAGTACTGTGTACAAGTATCTTGACTGTGTGTAAATGAGTTCATATTGTTGGGCCTTACTAATGGCTTCCTCTTCAGATTGAGGGAACGTGGAAGCGACATCTTTTCCAAGGAGAGCGACAAGGGACCTAAGAAACCAGTCAAGGCACTGTTGCTTGGTGGTTTCTGCTTTACACAAACTACGTCGCCTACGCCACTCATGAATGTGGTCAGTGATGTGGGTGGCTGAGGTCTGCTTGAAGTTAGACAGTAGTTCGAGACCATTGTCATGTCATATTGGTAATTGGAAAAATGTCAAGAAGGCTTTGCCTAATGACTCAAAAGTCATGTGGGACCCTGATTTTTCTTCAACATACCATTTGGCTGATGGGCTGGTAAGTGTGAATTGAAAAAGACGCAGTCTGATAGAATCATCCATGATGCTATTGGAAGAACACCATAGATGAAAGGTCATCACATGATTGGCGGGGTCATCCCCTTCCTTCCCTTCAAACTTTGGTATGTCTGAAGGAAGTTTGGTTGGCATTGCAGGCCATGTGGCGTCATGCAATATAGGATCATTAGTGAGCTTGGGGAGATCCAGAATGTTGAGAGAGGCCAAGTATGGCATCTGTAGTGGGGGTGGAGGGTTCGCTCCAGTCATGGTGTGTTGTGAACCTGACCCTTGATGGGGACTAGGTGGGTTGGTGCTCCCTCCTTGAGAGGAAGTGGGTCCCCTGCTTCCGTGTAAAGGAGAGCTAGAGGACAGATGACCTTGGGAAGTGGACCCAAGTAAGGTAGAACCAAGAAAAGATGATCCTAGGATGGTAGCACTCACAGGAGTGTGTGAACAAGTACGACCAGATACTCCCCCTAATATAGGTGGGAGATTGAGCAAATTTCATGAACGACGGGGGTTCTGTGGTTCCCCTATGATGTCAGACTAGTTGTGTGGAATGTGTGCAACAAGTGCTGAGAGAAAATATAGAAACACGAGCCTTTTGCTATGATGGTCTACACAATATATATATCAAAGTCAAACTGTAATCAGATGTGCATCATACATAAGTGAGAAAGAAACATATATGTGGGTAAGAGGGTTTTGTCCGCGTGGGGGAATCAAAAAGAAAGAAAATGCTCGTGTCCTAGAAGACGTAACGTCCTTCCTCTCAAATAGCACTGGACCTTCCAATAGCTCTCAACAGTGGGGTC
>ML788093.1:978655-1005026 GCA_009831015.1 Picea engelmannii
ATTGGATGTGCCAAGTGGAATTTACGGTAACTTCCCCACAACTTGCCGATTTTTGTCCTTTCCAGGAGATCTCACTTGTATAGTGTTCCCCGCACAAAATAATTGATATAAAATTCTGAAACTCGCACCCAAAATACTAAAGATTGTCCAAGATCCAATGCAACTAGTCTCACACAATTTGGATACTCTAGGAATAAGTTATGATTGTTTTACCTGGAACACCTTCTTGAGACTAGTCATTAGGACTAGTGAGATACCCTATCTTACACAGGGTGTATATACAAATTTAAGATGACCCAGAATCCAAAATTTTTAAAACCGATACATTACTAATTTATGTAAATGGCCTCTGGAGTTCAAGGTCTGAAACATTACAGAAAAGTTTTTATAGAGAAAATTCTGCAATGACACATTTCAGGATTATTCCAGAACCCTATCTTGTATAGGCGTTATCTCTGAAAGTATAAGGAATCAGGAGCTGAATTTTGAACCCAACGTACCTTGATCTGTCTACTAAATATCCTCCAAGCCATTCCTTCTAAAACGTTGTAGAAAAAAAGTTATAGCAAAAATTCCACAGTGTCTCAGATGTAGCAGTGAAAACCCCCTTGAGCTCTGATACCATATGTTAAGAACCAAACATCAATATAGGATAGAAAAACCTCAGGAAAAGTACTCAATGCCTTGAAAAAGAGATAATTTTAGATAATAAGCCTCTTCGAGGGGGCAACCTCCTTTTACCCCACTTAAATGTTCAAGTACAATATGATTCAAAATGAAAATGTCTCCTTGGTATATATCGGAGACTAGGAGGTATAATTACAACTAATGGCCTAAAGCCGACATAAATAAAATAACATTACTAATATAATATGCCCCAATTAAGGGATAATAAATAACATTACTAATCTAATATGCCCCAATTAAGGGGTAATGAGCCAATATTAGGGCTTAACACATGCAGGAGAAATAAAATACTTTAGGGGCTCAGGACCTGTGAAAAATATGATGGTTGTAATGTGGATCACAGAATTTTGGATGCAAAGTGGAGATTGTGGAACTTGGACAATGAAGGCTCGAACCCGCGAACCCACTAAGTTGGAAAAATGGTTAAGTATAATGTAGCAAGGTGATCGATCGGACTTATGACATAGGAAATTGGATGGGGATGAAGGCCTGTCAAGCCACCTACCTGTGAACCCATCAATTTTTGAAATACGACTAAGTATGGTAACTAGAAAGGGGATAGAAGAAAGAAAAAAGGAAAGAGGGAAACAAGGGTAGGTATAGAAGAGGGAAAAGAAATGGAAAAAAAGAAGTTGGGAAAATATAAAGGGGAAATAAATTTTGGAAACAGGAAATGATCTCAATAGGAGTCTTGCATTCTATCTTCTTCAAAACTTTCAAAAATTTGTGGGTATTCTACCCACATGTTTTCTTCATGCTCCCATGTAGCATCTTCAAGACCGTAGCAAGTCCATTGAACCTTTACCAGACCTATGGCTTTGTTCCTGAACACTTTGACTTTCCAGTATAGGATGTGTATTGGTTCCACCCGGAAATTCCCTTCGTGCTCCACCTAGATCACATTCCAATCAATGACATGATTAACATTAGGTACATAATTTTTAAGTAATGATACATGAAATAGATTATGCACTCTCATGGATACAGGAAAAGATAACATGTATGAAATTGGCCCTATCTTTTCTAATATTTCAAAAGGACCACAATATCTTACTGCCAACTTCGAGAAAATTCCTAATCTTAGAGAAATTATCTTTTCCTTTACTTTCAAAAACACATGTTATCCCAGTTTAAAATCTCTGAAAACTTTGTTCCTGTCTGCATAACTTTTCTTCCTATCATGGGCAGCCTTCAAATTCTTCTTAATCCTTTCCATTTGATCTTTCATTTCTTTTAGCAATTTTTTCCCAACAACTCCTCTGTCTACTGGATTATCCCAATTCACTAGGGTGTTACATTTACTTCCATACAATGCCTTAAATGGACTCATTTTCAAGGAGGCATGATACCCATTTTTGTAGGAAAGTTCAAATAAATGGATATAATCTTCCCACTTCGATGGTTTATCCATCACATACATTCTAAGCATGTCCTCAATTATTCTATTAGTCCTTTATGTTTTCCCATCTGACTCTGGATGATACATTGTACTAAGATTAAAATTTGTCCCAAAGCCTTTGAACAAACCCTTCCAAAAATTGGAAGTAAACTTTGGATCTCTGTCTGAAACTATTTCCTTAGGAACTCCATGTAGCATAGCAACTTCTCTCATATAAATATTTGCAATATTTGATGCCTTGTCTGTAGTCTTTACTGGAATGAAATGCGCTTCTTTAGTCAACTTATCCACCACCACCATGATGGAATCATGTTTCTTCACTATTCTAGGAATCTTAGTAACAAAATCAACTAAGACAACTTCCCACTTCCATTCCTAAATGGGAAATGGTTGTAGAAAACCTATTGGGTGTCTATGTTATGTCTTTACTTTTTGGCATTCCAGACATTTGGCTATGTAATTACCCACTTCTTTTGTCATTCCTAGCCAAAAATATTGGCTTCTTATTGTTGCAAATTTTTTTTGATATGTTGGGTGCCCTACATATGGCACATTGTGCATCTCCTTCATCACTTCATTTTTCATCTCACTGGATTTCGACACATACACCTTACCTTTGTATATGAGAATTACCTCTTCTTTTAGCTCATAATAATTAAATTTATGGTGAAAATTTCCTTGTTGTAATGTCTCTTTTATTTTTAAATAATTATGATCTGAATTTTCTTTTGCAACAACTTTGTCTTTCAAATCTGTCATGTACATTATAATGGCTGCAATATGAATTTCATGAGATCTCTTGCTGAGTGCATTGACCATTTGATTTTCCTTTCCCTTTATGTGCTTAATTTTGAAGTCATATTCACTCAGAAACTCCAACCATCTAGTTTTCCTAGCATTTAGTGTTGGCTATCCAAATAAATGCTTGAGACCATAGTGGTCTTTCCTTAGCTAAAATTTCTTACCCACAAGGTAATGCCTCCACTTTTTCAATGCATGTACAATCACTGCTAACTCCAAGTCATGGGTAGCATAATTCCTCTCGTGCTCTTTTAATTTTCGATACTCATATCATACCACATGATCCCTTTGACTAAGGACTCCACCAAGCCCCTCCTTGCATGCATTGGTGCACACAACAAAATCTTCATTTGGATCTGCAATATTCAATATTGGAGCACTTTTCAATATTCTTTTCAACTGTTGAAAACTCTCTTCACACTTGGAAGTCAATTCTAAATTCACACCCTTTTTTTGCAAAGAAGTGATTGGACTTGAAATCTTTGAAAAACCTTTTATGAATCTTTGGTAATAACTACCAAGACCCATGAATTATTTGACCTCTATCACATTCTTTGGCACTAGCCATCCTCTAATGGCCTCTATCTTCTCAGGATCCACTTCTATCCCTACTGTTGATATTATTGCCCCAAGTAGTGAATCTTCTTTTGATAAAATATGTACTTAGTTAGCTTAGCATATAATTTGTGCTCTCTCAAAACTTGTAACACCATTCTTAAATGTTTCCCATGTTCCTCTTCTGATTTGGAATAGACGAGTATATCATCTAAGAACAAAATCAAAAACTTGTCCAGGTACTCCTTGAACACTCCATTCATCAAACACATAAAAAATGTTGGGGAATTTGATAGTCCAAATGGAACTACAATTCATAATGCCCATATGTTTCTGAATGCTATCTTGTTGATGTCTTCTTCCCTTATCCTTATGTGATGATAGCCTACTCTCAAGTCAATATTTGAAAGAATTCTTGCACATTTTAGTTGATCAAACAAATCATCAATTATGGGTAAAGGATACTTATTATTTATGGTAACCTTATTAAGTTGTCTGAAATCAATACATAGCCTTAAGGTTCCATTCTTTTTCTTCAGAAATAGAACCGAGGCTCCCCAAGGTGACACACTTGGGCGTATATACCCCTTTTTTAACAACTCTTCAAGTTGCATATGCAAATCCTTGAATTCTGGTGTACCCATTATGTATGGTGTCTTAGACACTGGGGCAACTCCTGGCACCAAATTGATAGAGAAATCAACGTCTCTCTTTGGTGGAAATCCCAGGATTTCCCTAAAAACATCTTCAAAATCCATAAAGACTAGATGTTCTTCAATGCTTGCCACTTTATATTTGGCTACCTCCTCCATATGGGCTACAAACACCTGACATACCTTCTTGAAGCTCTTCTTCAATGGCATAGCTGAAATCTCTCTAACAACTATAGCTCTTAGAATGCCTTGAATCTTGCCTTGATTCCCTTCCTCATCAAGACATGTGTTTGTCTTGATGTAACAGTCTAGGAAAACATGATTCTTTTCCAACCAATCCATGCCAATTAGACAGACATATGAACCTAATGGTATGATGTTTATATTTACCTTCGTGTTGAGTCCATTGATGTCTATTTGACAATATTTAAACAACTCATTGATCTTTCCCTTAGCCCCTATGGCTAACTGAACTAACCAAGATTTCTTATGCTTACTTATTTGCAAGTGAAATATTTCAACAATGTTATCATTTATGTAATTAAGGCTAGATCTAGAATCAATTAAAATTTCTATGGGATGGTTATCAATCTTACCTTCCACTTCGATCACGGGGGATTGATATTCTTCCTGCTTGTTGTACAAGGCTTCATAAATCCTTAGCATACTTCCTCCCATGTCTCCCATTGTTTCATCCTCCTGAATGTTGTGGACAATCCTCATTCTTTCTCCTTTATGAGGGCAATCCTTAGATAAGAAATTTCCCACACATCCCCAACATTGAACATGCTTCTACCGTAGCATTTTCCCAAATGAATATGCATTCTTTTGATCATTTTGAGTTTCCTTTCCTTGTTGACTTTCTTGGGAGTTATTTATGAAAAAGGGTGGCTTAAAACCTTTGATTCTATGATCCTTTTTCTCTTTCATCCTGTCATTCCAAGACTTTTGGAACACTGTCCTTCCTTTGCTTTGGTCATAAAGGTTCCTTTCTCTCCTTATGGTTTCCTCCAAGGTATTGGGGTTGTCATATTGAATCTTGTGACTATAGAAGGAGGGTAACCCACTTAGAAACCTTTAGATTTTAACCTTCTAATCCTTGATGAAGTCAACATTTTTCAACAATTCAAAGAATTGTTTCTCATATTCCTCCATTGTCATGGTTCCCAACTTGAGTTCAAAGAACTCTTTCATCTTTCTCTCATAGTAATGCTCGGAAAAATATTTCTCTTGGAAATATCCTTTGAATTTCCTCCATTATATTCTCTTCTCATCGAGGCTCTTGTATTGCTTAAGTTTATCCCACCACATGGTTTCCTTTCCTTGCAAGTGGTAGGTGGAAATCCTAGCTTCTATCCGAGATGGGTAGTCATGCAGCCGAAAATATTTCTTCATTTCCAATAGCCAATCCTATGGATCTTCTCCTTTTTTGTGCTCACCATTAAAAGTATGTGGCTTTATTTTCCTGAGTTCACCTTGCAAGATGTCTTCCTCAGGCTTTCCTCTTTTCCTCCAAACAGGCGACACACTTGGGATGCTTCTCGGTCCTGAACTTGCATGAGTTCTTCTAGTGTAATTCCTTGGAGAATGATGGAGCCTGCTCATGCTTCTTGACTTCCTATCATTTCCATGATCATCCTTTTGCTATGAGATATAGATGTTGATACTTTTCTAGCACTAGTTGCTTTCTTGGTTCTAGAATATTTGTTAACTTTCTTATGCAACATGCTAAATCTCTAAAGTATCTCTTCTTGAGCCTTCATAATCCTTTCATTATCATCCCTGTAGCTTTTCACTTCCCTATGTAGAATTCTCATAGTGACATGATATTTCCTATCTCTTCTTCCATTTGACTTTGTCTTACATTCCCCATGCTGATATGAAGACCTTTGAACTCTTCCCCATGGCTGTAAGACCCTTGATCATCTTCCATGACTTTAGTCCTCATATAAGAACTAAGTTTTTTTCTATACCTCTAATTTTGCAAGATTTGTAGCCAACAAAATTTATTAGGATAAAATAATTAACAAGATCCATGAAATTATGTACAATTTTGTTCCCATACTGTATCAAAATTCTTTCTTTCATGATTTTTCCTGAAAAATTTAAACATATATGTTATTTTTCCATCTATTCAGACTCATGGACTCGCAGACTTGAAGAATCACGAAAGCATAATTATCCCTTTCATAAGTTCTTCCAAAAAGTCTCAACACTAGATTATTTTTCCATCTATTCAGACTCAGTGACTCACAAACTTGCAGAATTACAAACTCATGAAAGCATAATTCTTCCTTTCATAAGTCTGTCCAAAAAGTCTCAAAACTTATATTTTTTTTCCATCTATTCAGACTCACGGACTCATGGACTCGTGGACTTGCGGACTTGAGGACTCACGAAAGAATAATTCTTCCTTTCTTATGTATATCTGAAAATTCTCAACACTTAACCATTCTTCCACTTCTTCACGGACTCGTGGACTCACATAATCAAAATAAGTCCAACACTTAGTCGTTTTCCTAACTTTGTGGACTTGCAAACTCACAGAATCATAATAATTCCTAACACTTAGTCATATTTAACTTTGCAAAATCGTAGACTCGCGAATGCATGGGCTCATAATAAGTCAAAAAATTAGCCATTTTTACCTTTGCAGACTCACAGACTCACAGACTCATAATAAGTCCAACACTTAGCCATTTTTACCTTTGCGGACTCGCGAACTTGCAGACTCATAATAAATCAAACACTCAGTTATTTTGCCAACTTCCTGCCATTGTGTACTTTCCACCATGGAAATACACGTTACTTGATTCCACATCAGCTAACACGCCCCCCCCCCCCACATCATGTTGACATCAGCGTACGAAAAAATACCAAATTGTTTTTCCAATTTCACCTATTTTCCAAAATTCCAAAAATGCTCAAATTCACCCAAAAATGAAATTCCTTCTTGGGTCATCAATACAACTCTGCGACTAATCTCAATACAACAAAATCAAGCCTTGTACATAAACATTTCTTCACTTCTTTTCAAATTTGATTCTTTCACTTCGAAATTTCCATTATTTAGCTGCAAGAACTTGGGGCTTTTGCTCAATTTCATCCAATTTCACCATGAAACACCGTAAACCTTTTGTCAAACAATTAAAAAATGAACTCTCCCTCTGTTAGACAATTTGCTTTCTGACACAGACCCCCTACCCCAAGGGGCCTGGCTGACCTCCCGGTCGCGGATCTCCTGTTCTCCTTGAGCCGAAGTGGCTCTCAGTTCCCTGTTGGAACCCCTGCAACAAATAACCCACATGCCTTCAACGGAAACCCTGCCTGCACAAAGAGGTGCTAGGCACGGGTCCCTTCCTAATACAACTGCGCGATATGACTGCGGGCCCAACTTCATGGTACTTCGCACTTCGCAGTTCCAGGATGTTAAGGTGAAAGGACTCAACACCTCCGCCTTTCAAAACCCCAACTCCCGAAAATCCGGTGACCTAGATCCAACAGTCTAGATCTACCACCAACCGATGGCTCTGGATTCTTATCGACGTTCTCCTTTTCGAGGATTCGAAAATGATGTGTGCACCTTTCCTCCGATGCCTAATTCCCAAACCCTTCATGTCCTGATCAACGATTCACAAAGCACGTTGATCAATGGCTCAGATCTAACCCTGATTTCGCATATCGGGTGAAAGACAAGGCCCAACCTCATTTCCCCAATACCATGAATCCCAAACTCCCAAAACTCAATGAAAAACCCTGATCCCACTGGATTAATGACTTAGATCCCCTGTGAGGATTTTTCGCAGGATGGTCCTTCACTTAACTTCCTCTCAACTTATCAAAATTTAATGAATCTCGTTCTTTCAACACTCTCCCTTGGGAGTGTTCCACCGTTCACTCGATCTTCGATGAACCTCTTGTATTTCTTCCAGATGTCACCCCATCTGAACATAGAGTTTCACGAGTGACTTAAATCTTCACCTCCCTTCGAGATATTTGAAGCCTCTAACCCTCCTGAGCTTAGGTTTCTTTACTGTCTTTAGGATTCAAAGAATCCATGCATGCACACTTAGCATGGCTCTGCAATAACCTCTAGTTATCCACGATGTTAACTCTGCGCGCTCCTTGTAACAGAGATTTTCCAACCACTATGTGGGATTAAAGAGTTTCAACTCCTCCCTTAGCCTGTGCACTCCTTGCACAACTCTGTGTCTTAGCCACACCTCTGCTGATATAAGCCAACGTTACCCCTCCTAAGATTTCTGAGATAAAACTCATAATTCTATCATGCACTCTATGCGGACCTTTCATTGCAATCCTTGCAAGAATTCTCAGGAAGAGAAACAATTGAAACTTATATTTCTACTTTCACAGACTTCATATATTCACTATGAAATCACAAGCATACACATAGCATTGAAACAAATGCATAACAGAGAAATATAAACAACTGTAACATACCAATCAAAGGATGTAAACAATATTCATCACAACACATAGAACTTGGATCAAAGCTTCTTTATATTAATCCAAAGGCTTTTATACATGGTTCAATAGCGACAACTATTCTTCATAAAATCTCTAATTCTCTATTCTTCTCTGCTCTCCTAATATTTTACAACAAATTACAATAATGAAACTTAAGTTCCAAACGAGATATTCTTCTTGATTTTTTCCCTCTCTCTTCTCTAAGTTATCTTATCAAAATTAAAAGCTACAACAACTTCATATTTAATACAAGTAAATGCCTCCTTATCCGATAGATGAGAGAAATGTTCAATATCTGCGTTACAATCTTAAAACATAAATGCAAATACATCCTTTTAACTATCACATTAATTTTTCTTCATTCAAACTCAAAATTTCTCAAAATGTGCACTAGTACAATTCTAGTTGTCTTCCACTATGCCTCCTTTGTTGGCTTGCCTACGATGCTCCTGCATCATACTCCCTTGGCTGAAAATTCATGAACTCATGTTCATGAGCTCTTGTACCGTCTGTCCATGTCTTTGGATATCTACTTCACTTTCCCAACTGGCATCTTCAATCGGGTGTCCTTTCCACTTCACCAAGTATTCAAAATATGTTTTCCTCCTGGTCTTTTTACCAACTCTCTGATCAATAATCTTTTCCATCTGTGGCCTTTCCGCTACAGGCATCTACTTAATCCATTGGAATTCCCTCTAATCCTATGATCTCTCTATTCCCTCTTCTCTGTAGGGATATAGATCTTCTATATTGAATATGGGCGATATTCCTACCCCATCTGGTAATTCAATTTCATAAGCATTGGCCTCAAACTTCCTCAAAATCTTACATGGCCCAATCTTCTTCATTTTCAGCTTATTGTATGTTCCCCTTGGGAACCTCTCCTTTCTGAGATGTGCTAAAACCAAACCTGCCACTTCAAACTGAAGTTCTCTTCTGTGTTGATCTTTTCTGCACTTGTATTCCTGGCTAGAGTTCTACAACCGCTCTCTAATTTTACTGTGGAGCTCGTGCATTCCTGCTACAAAATCTTCAGTGCTAGCACTCCATAATTCATTCTTCTCTAAGTCTTTCAACTCTGAAACTTCTCTTGGATTCATTCCATACACTATATGAAATGGGCTTTGTCTTGTACTTCTGTTGGCTGAATCGTTGTAAGAAAATTCCACCTGTGGCAGAACCTGATCCCACTGGCTGTGGTGTTCAGCTACCAAACTCCTCAATAAGTTTCCCAAACTCCTATTCACTACCTCAGTCTTTCCATCTTTCTGAGGATGATACGATCAGATAAAATATAGATTCCTCCCCAATTTCTTCCATAGGGTTCTCCAAGAATGACCAACAAATTTGGTGTCTCGATCTAAAACAATACTTTTTGGAAAGCCGCGAGGTCTAACAACTTCCTTGAAAAACAGATTTGCAACACAAGTTGCATCATTGGTTTTTTGACATGGTATAAAATGTGCCATTTTAGAAAATCTATCAACTACCACAAATATGGAATCACAAACCCTCTATTTCCTCGACAGTCCCATCACAAAATCCATGCTTATCATGTCCCACAGCCTCCCTAGTATTGGCAACAGTTGATACAACCCTGTATTATGTCTTTTCCCCTTTGCATGCTGACAAATTCTGCATCTGTTCATGAATTTCTTGACATCCGTCCTCATCCATGGCCAATAGTATGAGCCATTCAGTTGTGCAAAAGTCTTATCATGGCCGAAATGTCCATCCAATCCCTGTAAGTTTTAAAACTGAAGTAAAGAAATGCATATAGATTCTTAAGCAATACATAAATTAATCAATGGCTCATACACAAAGTACACAAAGATTTTATACTGGAAACCCTCAACCGGGAAAACCTTTCTTATTTTCATTATATCGAATTTCACCATTCACCATACAATATATACAATGTTTTTAGGTATTCCGTAAATACCAAAACCCTAATCCCTTAATCCGGGACTAATTTACAAATCCGCTAAAAATAGCAAAAAACCACCCAAAAAAAAATTTCGGGGTGTTACCCCGGGCTACCGCCCATTTCTGAACGTTGTGCGTAACCAGGGGTGGGCATACCTGCCCCCCCCTGGGAACCCCCTAGGCACATTTGTCGTATCTGACACACCCACACACACACACATGCAAAGAATATAACACATACCCAACAATCCCCCACTATGTTTTTCCTTCAAGAGGTTCTCTCTCATAGATCATTTTAGTATACACAACTAGTTTCCCCTGAACAAAATTCCATCCTAAATCAAGTATTCAGTCCATTGGCTCCTGTCTCTGAGAAATGGATTCTCACATGCTTCATAGGCTTCTTTAAAATCTGCATCATCTTTGTACATCTCCTTGAGATTGTCAAAACCTAAAGTTTTTACTCTGAACTCTTGTAGAATCAAACATTTCCTACTTAATGCATCACCAACCTTGTTAGCAGTTCCAAAAATATGATTTATAACAAAAGTAAAATTATGCATATATTCAACCCTTTTCGCATGCTTCTGGTTCAATTTTTCCTGTCAAGTTATGAATTGTAAAGCATGGTTATCGCTATGCAAGACAAACTCCTTCAGAACCAAGTAATGCCTCCACTTTTTCAACGCCTGTATGACTGCATAAAAATCTTTGTCATACGTGTAATATTTCATCTTGGTCTCGTTCATCTTCTCATTGAAGTATGCAATCGCCCTATTGTCTTGAATTAAAACTGCTCCAATCACAAATCCACTCGTGTCGCATCTTACCTGAAACATTTTGCTGAAGTTTGGCAAAACCAGAACTGGTTGTTCAATTATCTTATCTTTCAACAACTTAAAACATTTCTCTGCTTCTTCTATCCAATGAAAATATTTGTGTCTTTTCTTGACCGTGTCCATCATTGGTGCAGATATCCCACTAAAATTCCTAATGAACTTCCTATAAAAGCTGGCTAATCAATGGAAGCTTTTGACTTCAAATATACTCCTTGGAAATGGCCAATCTTTGATTTATCTTACCTTCTCAGGATCCATCTTCAATTCATTCGAAGAGATTACAAAACCCAAGTAAATGAGTTATGTCTTCATGAAATCTGACTTCTTTAAATTAATCAGCAATTTCTCTTGTTGTAACCTCCTCATCAGTGCAGCTAAATGCTTCAAATGTTCCTCTTCAGTCTTACTGAAGATCAGTATATCATCAAGATACAAAATTAAATACTTCCCAATGAAATCTTTCAAAACTTCATTCATCAATCTCATAAAAGTATTGGGTGCATTCATCAAACCAAATATCATGACCAACCATTCATGCAGTCCTTCATTTGTTTTTAATGTTGTCTTCCATTCATCACCTTCCCTCATTCGAATCTGGTGATATCTTCTTTTCAAATCAATTTTTGAGAAAAACCTCACTCCACTCAAGCAATCCATCAAGTCATCCATCCTGGGTAAAGGAAATCTATACCTGATGGTAATCTTGTTTATAGCTCTCGAGTCTATACACATTCTCCAGCCACCATCTTTCTTTGGGCTTAACATTGTAGGTACAGCGCATGGACTCAAGATTTCTCTAACCAACCCTTTATCCATCAAATCCTAGACTTGTCTCTTAACCTCTTCATTTTCCTGTGGTGTCAATCTGTATGCTGATTTGTTTGGTAAACTCGCTCCCGATATAAGGTCAATGTGATGACTTATGCTCCTGATGGGTGGAAACAAACAAGGTAATTCTTCCACCACTATATCAGTGAAATTCTCCAGCAGTTCCTGAATTTCCTCAGGTAGATCATCTATATTGGTACTGGTCAAGATGACTCTTCTTTTCTGACCACACCAAACTGCATTTACTCATATTTATTGACTTCCTTAAGAAGCTCCTTCCCACTCATGAGAAGTATAGTATTGCTCACCTCTGGTTTTACCTCCTTGTATTTAATTGGCAGCAACATATGCATTCTACCATTCTTCTCCAAGGTGTAAGTGTTTTTCCTCCCATCATGAATAACATTCCTGTCATATTGCCAAGGTCTCCCCAACAAAATATGACAGACATCCATGGGAATAACATCACATAAAATTTCATCCTTATATGCCCCTATTTTGAACTCAACTAAACATTGTTTAGTGACAGTTACCTGATGTCCCTTTTGTAACCACGAGACTTTGTATGGGCTTGGATGTGCAACAGTCTCCAATTCCAACTTCTCCACCATCTCTGTGGATACTAGATTATCTGTACTTCCATTGTCCACTATTACCTTGCATACCCTGTCCTTGGTCTTGCAAGAAGTCCTAAATAAATTGTTCCTCTGGACTGGATTTTCTATCTCCTTCTCTGGATTCAAGAGATTTTTCCTCATCATTAGTGACCTTCCACCTTCTACATCTTCTGCCTCAAAATTTCTCCCTTGTGCTTTGCAAATGTGGGCTTCGCCTCCTCCATCTCTTTTTCTATCTGGGCATTCAAAATATTTATGTCTGATTTTTCCACAGACAAAACATTTTACCTCACCTCCTCTGCCTCTTCCTCTTTCTCTTGCTCATAGAAAAGTGTTCATGTCGGCATATTGTCTCCCTTGTGAACTTCCTCATATTTCAGGGTAAGTATGAGGTTTATTTTCTTCTTCCTTCGGCTTCTGTACTCTATCCTGGGAAATTGCTTTGCCTCTATTCTAGCTTCTACCCCTGCCTCTTTGTCCTTTCTTTCGAGTCAACTTCTCTTCAGCCTTCAGAGAAATCTGATCAACATCTTCCACATTTCTAATCATCACCATGCTCATCTCATCTTGAATGTCATATCTTAGACCATTCATGTATCTGGAAACCTTCTCATCATCACTTTCTCGATGACCTACTCTAATGTTTATCCTGTAGAACTCCTTGGTGTATTCCTTCACTGTCATCCCCTTCTGTCTCAAATTATGCAGTCTTCGAAATAGATTTATTTGGTAATCCCTCGGTATAAAATTGGATTTCATCTTTGCAACCATTCTATCCTAGATTTTGATTATTTGCTTGCCTTTGCAACGCCTGTCTGCCTGCAGTTCATCCCACCACAGTGCTACATGCCCTTTAAGTCTAGTGATAGCATGTTTGAATTTCTTATCCTCTTCAATATCCTGAAGTATTTATCCAGAGCTCTAAACCAATCTATTATCTCCTCAACGTCTAAGTTGCCTTCGTAGATCAGGATGTCCATCTTTGCTCTGGCACCATTCTTGCAATAGCTTTGAATAGACATTCTTCTGTAGCATCTTCAACCACAACTTCTTCTTCATTTCCGGCCTCATTCTCGCTTTCATCTTCACTGACATCTCCAGCATCAACTATTCATCTTTGTGCTGTCTCCATGGCATCTAATCGAGCAAAGAGTTCTCTCATCTCCCTTTCCACAGCTAGATCGGGCATTGGTCTATCATGACGTCTTCTGGGCGACATTGTTCAAATCTATTCCTTCTAGAATTTAAATCACAACTTGCCTTCTGTCTCCCTTCTCTTACAAAAACAAAATATTGTAGGCTCTGATGCCACATGATGCAGACCCCCTACCCTAAGGGGATCGGCTGACCTACCGATCATGGATCTTTTGTTCTCCTTGAGCCGAAGCAGCTCTCAGTTTCCTGCTGAAACCCCTGCAACAAATAACCCATGGGCCTTCAACAGAAACCCCGCCTGCACAAAGAGGTGCTAGGCACAGGTCCCTTCCCAATACAACCGCGCGATATGACCGCGGGCCTAACTCTGTGGTACTTCGCACTTTGCAGTTCAGGATTGTTAAGGTAAAATGAGTCAACACCTCTGCCTTTCAAAACCCTGACTCCCAAAAATCTGGTGTCCTAGATCCAACGGTCTATATTTGCGACTAATCGATGACTCTGACTGCTTATTGGCATTCTCCTTTTTGAGGATTCGAAAATGATGTTTGTGCCTTTCCTCCGGTGCTTAATTCTTGAACCGTTCACATCTTGATCAACGATTCACAGAGTGTGTTGATTAACAACTCATATCTAACCCTAATTTCACATATCGGGGTTGTGAAAGACAAGGCCTGACCTCATTTCCCCAATACCATGAATCCCAGACTCCCGAAACTCAACGGATGGCCCTGATCCCACTAGATCAATGGCTCAAATCCCCTGTGAGGATTTTATGCTGGATGGTCCTTCTCTTAACCTCCTCACAACTTATCACAATATGATGACTCTCATGCTTTCAACACTCTCCCTTGGGAGTGTTCCACTGTTCACTTGAGATTCGATGAACCTTTGGTAATTCTTCCAGAAGTCACCCCGTCTGAACTTAGAGTTTTGTGAGAAACTTAAATCTCCGCCTCCCTTCGATATATTTGAAGGATCTAACCCTCTTGAGCTTAGGTTTCTTTACTTTCTTTCGAATTCAAAGAATCCTTGCATGTACACTTAGCATGACTCTGCAATAACCTCCAGTTATCCACGATGTTAACTCTGTGCGCTCCTCGCAACAAAGATTCTCCAACCACTCTATGGGATTAAAGAGCTTCAACTCCTCCCTTATCCTTCGCACTTCTCGCACGGCTCTGTGTCTTAGCCACACCTCTGTTGATATAAGCCAACGTTACCCCTCTTGATCTTTCTGAGATAAAACTCAGAATTTTGTCACGAACTCTATGCAGACCTTTCACCGCAATCCTTACAGGAATTCTCAGGAAGAGAAATAATTGAAACTTATATTTCTACTTTCACAGACTTCATATATTCACCATGAAATCACAAGCATACACATAGCATTGAAACAAATGTATAACAGAGAAATATAAACAACTATAACATACCATTCAAAGGATGTAAACAATATTCAACACAACACACGGAACTTGGATCAAATCTTCTTTATATTAATCCAAAGGCTTCTATACATGGTAAAATAGCGACAACTATTCTTCATAAAATCTCTAATTCTCTATTCTTCTCTGCTCTCCTAATATTTAACAGAAAATTACAATAATGAAAATTAAGTTCCAAACGAGAGAGTCTTCTTGAGTTTTTCCCTCTCTCTTCTCTAAGCTATCGTATCAGAATTAAAAGCTACAACAACTTCATATTTAATACAAGTAAATGCCTCCTTATCCGACAGATGAGAGCAATGCTCAAGATCCGCGTTACAATCTTAAAACATAAATGCACATACGTCCTTTTAACTATCACATTAATGTTCCTTCATTCAAACTCAAAATTTCTCAAAACGTGCGCTAGTACAGTTCTAGTTGTCTTCTGCTGCACCTCCTTTGTTGGCTTGCCTATGATGCTCCTGCATCACTTTCCAACTCTGTAATTCACTTATGTACTTTGCTAAATGGCCCATGTGGGATCATTGTTGAAACGTTGGGCTCTGATACCACTTTGTAACGTACCCAGCCATCAAAGTTGGGTCACGTCACGCTAAAAATTTATCTTTATCATCTTTGATACCATTTTAGTAATATACCTAGCCTCCAGCTAGGTAACAATACGTGCGGAATACACATAACATGAAACTTTTGCTAACTAAATACGTTATTTTGTTGTTATCCATTTTCCGATAGCCTACAACTATAATTTATAACAGATATAGCTACGGTAATAATCATAAAACTTATGCATCTAAAGCATGCTAATAAACAAAATGAGATACAACTAAACCACTCATTACATCAACAAATAAGTCATTCTCATTCACACATAGTTCATGCACAACAATAACACATGTAAATAACTCAATACAAGATAAGACACTCATCTTAAACAAGAGTCATGCATCCATCTGCTTGGGATGGACGTTCCACCCAACTGTAGACTGACTGTTCCAAATCTCAATAGCCAGTCACCCTTGAGTTGAGGCTAGAAATCCACAAAAGAGGGTGGTCTCTCACAGTCCACTCACAACTCATAAATCTCTCAACCCAAGTGATATTCTCCTACAATTATCCCGACTTTTCCACCAACTCTCTTCCTCTTGACCTACCCCAACCCAAGGAATGCATCATTCATTTATCAGGGATAACCCAATGGATGTACCATATGTTTATCAGGGAAAACCCAAGGGATGAACCATCTAATTATCAGGGTTAACCCAAGGTATGTACCATCCATTTATCAAGGATAACCCAAGGAATGTGCCATTCATTTACCAGGGTATCTTTGGAATAGGTAGCTAGGAATCTCTTAGCTGGGAAATCAAGGGAAATTGTTGCTATGAAAACTGTTATAGGATAAATTCATGAGTGCGGACACAGACCAATCTCCCTAGATCCACCTGGATCTAGAACAAATCATGACAGAATAATACACTTTCCCTAGATCTAACCTATTGAATGAACTAAGAGATAAAAGGTCATGGGTTTACCTTATGAACGCTTTCCTTTAGTCTCTGTTGTTCCAAGCTTTTTCTCCAATGCTCTTGTGCCGTCCGAATCAGAACAGGACAAACCAATCAAAGCAAAGGCAAATTAATATATTCAAAGGCTAGTCTATACATATGATCAAGGAATTATGTAATAAAAATGACATCATCTTTATGGGAAAGGGACATATTACTGTATTATATTAATTGAAAGTGAAACTTACAACTTGAACCTTGATGTCATAGGTCTCCTTTCGATGGCTCCTAGATCTGACACACACACTTGCTCATGCATGAAGAAATTCAACCACTTGTGATGACCTTGCTATTGTCTCTTGCTGCTGTAGCATTAGTCCTCCATACAGTCTTGCACTAATTCTCTAATCAATCTCTTGCTAGCTTGCTAAAACTTATTCTTATTAACCATTTCCATGAGCAATCTCCTCAATATATAGGAAGAGATAGATTAGTTACTTGGATAGGGAATGATCCCGAGATATCTGGAATGACAGTACTTGAATAACCACTCAAAAGCCAACTCACCCTTCTAGAAGATTCCTTTTTAGAAGGTTCGAGATCTTTATCTTTTTCCCCTTTAAGAGCATGTTCGCACCCTAACCATGAGTACAGTGCGAGAAGTTCGCACCCCAGCTGAATGCAGCCTATGAGAATCAGGCATTCTCGCAGGAGAGTATATATGCAGCCTGCGAACTATCTTTAAAATGTGATTTCTGGAAGCTGATAAGTGTAACCTTTCTCAGGAAAATGTTCTTAATGAAGAGCTTGATATTCCATCATCATGACATTATCATTGCATCATCACAATGACCAAAATTGTGGATAACAAAAACTATCAACAAACCAACAACAACACTTGTTGTTCTAGTGAAAATCACATAGGAGTTCACTCTTCTGTCCTGACAACCGAGCTCTTCAGTTATCCAGCTCCAATTCACTCCAATTATGCTGCAGACTTTTCCCTCTTATGGATGCACCCACTCCCAACTCTCTTTCCATGTCCAAACTTGACTAACTACCCAAACTTATCGAACTGTTTTTACTTCCCTCTCAACCCATACAAAATTCCTCTCTTTTTCTTGTCTTTCTTGACTCACACTCTTTCCCAAGCTAATTGTACTCAACCCCCATGTGCCCAATCACTTCGGGATGTCACCACTCACACCCACACTCTTACATGTATTCAACGATTGGATTTGGAAACACTCAATAAAAAATGGGAAGGTTCATATACGATAGCAGATTTAGGAAAACGGGTTAAATCCATAAACATGGATAATTCCCCCCTTGGACCCCGCTTGGCCATTATCCTAGACACTCCTCTCTCTTGTGGATTAATTTAGCCCCCATCTCTTGTCCATGTCCCCTTAGCAGCTGGCATCACATTTATTATTAAAGCATTGAAATACAATTTTCATATTACATCACTTGGCTGTAGCCACATATTATATCTACATAAGAATTAATCAAATTGGGGATTATAATGGGAATGTTACAACACCACTCGAATAGGTTTCTTAATTGAAGTTGATAGTTTCACTGGAGTTGGTTGCACCCCTTGGTTTGTTAATTCCATATAATATATTCCCAATACTAAAAGAAAATTATAAAACATACTGAAAACTTGCTAATAGAGATGAGGTAATCACACACATGGGGTTTGCCCAAAAAGAATTTTTATCCAATTCTGGGAAAATTGGACTCTCATTGATCAATCGTAATTCTGATACATAAGAAAACAACCCCAATCAAGTGATAATGTATCCAAAAAATAACTCCAAAATAAAGTGCAAGGGCACAATAACAACTTGAACTACATTGTTAAAAAGTTAGAAGCATCATAATCAATCTTCTAGTTAAAAGTAACATTGTCTGATTATAAAAGGTGGATAGAAACCAACTTATTTACTACAAATTTCATCTCTATTGCAAGTGACCATTAGGTATATATTTCTTTTATAGCCCACAATGCATTTTTTATATTCAAAAATTTGAGTTACGAGATATAGGGTTTCTTAAAATTAAAATTTCAAACCAAAGGAGGGAAAAATTAGGTTTATTGAAAGAAGAGAATGTTTGTTTGGGGGAGTGAAGAATAGTAAGAGAAATGTTTCCTTGTAGGGGTGAAGAATAGTTATATAAATTTTTATTTTCAAGAAACAATGAAGTAATTAGTTTGTATACATTCATTTTTACTCATATTGAAATGTACAAACCAAATGATGTCTTCAAGTTTTTAATGTTTACTCGTAGAGTAATTCAACTAATTTTTACTCATAGAGTAAGTCAACAACTATTACCAAATCTAGAAAACCATGAAAATGCATTTATCTTATCTAAAATCTTAGGAGTTCTTTGTCCTCGAAAGAAACATAAAGTTAATTATTATTCTAAGTTATTTGAGTTATTTGATACAAGAAGCTGCAAGAGATTTAGCTTGTTTTGAACCATGAGGAGTCTGCATGGTGTGCATGTTCTCACACTTGGAACTTTTCCAACCACAACATCCCTTCCAAGATCAACTAATGATTTTGTGGAGGTATATACTTTAGAAGATCAAAATATAGGAATCCTCAAATATTGTCAATCCACTCCCATTGTTGTCTACACTAACAAAGATGTTTCATTTTTTTGTAGATATCATACCAAAATATGTGAATGCCTTTGCCACCACATTAAGTTTTTGAACTAGTAATGATTGTGCCTTGGAGCAGGTGCATCACCCTTATAGCAATTGGTTCCATTCTTGGTCATTTAATCCCTACTACTTGTGTGAAAAGTGCAATTAATACTGCAACTGTGCTATCAATGAAACATGATCTCGCTGAGAAACCAATGATATTTGCCTACATGGGCCCTATGGTACAACTAAAACTATTGTTACAATCACATTCCTTGGCTCAATTAAATAGGTTGTGGAAGTGGAGTCCATGGTGTGATTGAGATAGCTGGCATAAATGATTACACCACTAGAAGAGGTTGTGTAATTGAAGTTGATAGTTTCACTAGAGCTGGTTGGCCCCCCTTGGTTTGTTAATGACATATAATTCCCAATATTAAAAGACACTTATAAAGAATACTAAAAATTTGCTAATATAAATGAGGTAATCACACACATAGGTCTGCCCAAAAAGAATCTGTATCCAACTCTGGGACAACCAAAGTCTCATTGAACAATTGTAATTTCTGATACATAAAAAAAAACAACCACAATCAAGTGACAATATATCCAAAAAAAAACAAAAGAAAGTGAAATAGTCATAGTAACAACTTGAAGTACATTGTTACAAAGTTAGAAGCACCATAATTAAGCTTCTAGTTAAAAGAAATACTACCTAATTATAAAAGGTGGACAGAAACCAACTTATCTACTATAGCTTGCATCTCCATTAAAAATAATACTACCTAATTATAAAAGGTGGAGAGAAACCAACTTATCTACTATAGCTTTCATCTCCTTGCAAGTGGCCATGAGGTATTTATTGCTTTTATAGCCCACAATGCATTTTTTATATTAAAAATTTTGAGTTACTAGATACAAGATTTCCTAAAATTAAAAAGTCAAATAAAAGAAGGGGAAAAATTAGGTTTAATAAAAGAATATAATGTTTTGTTTTGGGGAGTGAAGTTTGGTGAGAGAAATTTATCCTTTTAGAGATGAAGAATATATATATATATATAAAAGAATGAAGTAATTAGTTTATAAACATTCATTTTTACTCCAATTTAACTGTACAAACCAAATGATGTCTATAAATGACTAAGGAACCCAATATCCCTATCACTAGTAACAGTTTTGGGCACACCCCACAATCATACAACTTCCTTGGAAAATAATTCCATTGTCTTGCTGGCATATTTAGTCTTTTTAGAGGGAATAAAATGGACCAGTTTTGGAAGTGTCTACTATGACAATAATAGAACCATTACACAAATCATAGTGATTTCAACCCAAGGTTTATCTGGTATTGGCATCAGCATACACAGTCTGGTATTTTGCAAACTTGGATTGGCAAACAAGCAAGTTTGAAAAGAGTATACACATGATAAAAGTTGAGTAATTTGTAATATACTAATTTAACTTATTATATTATGCCTCTGGTATAACAATTCTGTGATGTAATTATTCAAGTTACCTTTATGATGAGGTTGGTGAGAATTCATATATAAGGAAAGTAATAATCAATAGAAATGGAAACATATTGGTGTGGCAATAATTTCCCTAGCGTGGAATTCTAGACTTTTAGTAGATGCTATGTTTTTTGCTAATCTCTTCTGGCCTTAGTAAAGATGCATTTTTGAAATTGGATAAGGAAAGGGGTGGTTATTTTAATCAATGATTAATGACATTAATTATGAGGAGTTGATCAATACTCTTCTACATAAATCTAAGGTGTTATTGTGCATGCATATTAATGAATATGGTTAGGGGTGTTTTTCTCATTTATTTATTTTATGCTAGTCTATGAGGAAGGGTTGGCGAGATTGAATATGGTTGTGGGATCTTTTCCATATTCATTTGTTTTTATTTTTTTTGCAAATTAATGTACTCAATTTAAGGCAGTTTCGTGCCTACAATTCTCTTAATTTCAAAATCTGTTAGGTTATTATTTTGAAACATTATTTTAATTTTCAAGTATAATGAGAAGGATTAGTTTGCAATCCTAATTTTTTGTTATAATTAGGCTAAAAATCTTGAGCCAGAGTAATATATTTTAAGTTTAATATTTGCATTCCATTATATAGCAAATTCCATGAAGGATACCATATTTCACATGATAGGTACATATGTTGCTTTCAATTATCAAGCATGGAAGATGCACCATATGAAAATTATTTTTCTTCCCCAAGTTAAGGATATATAATCAGCTTAAATGTCGCTTGGTGGATCGCCTTCTTTCCCTACTTTTCACTACCAGAATATAATTTGTTTACCTTTTTGAAAAGGATAGACTTCACTCCATACCCGTGGAATGCCGTGCTTTTTAAAGGTATGTAATTCAAAAAATTTCATTTTAAAATATTGTGCCAAGATTTGGGGATGGTTATGCTGTTCAAATTGCCAATTACTAATGTCCTGAATGCTTCTATTATCTTCAGATTCTTCAATAATCGAGTTGTACAGGATTTATCAAAACCTTTTATTATAGCATCTAAAAGTACAAGGGACATAAGTTAAATCTTCTCCTTTCTTGAATTGTTATAAGATGACTTTTATGACTTTCTTGACACCCCGAGATTTTGAGAAATGAAATGAGAATAAGGCAATTAGCTTCAAGTCCCTCTACATCTTGTTCCTCTCAAATAGAAATTGTGGTGGAATTATCCAAGTGACGAGTCTGACAAGGTTGGTGATAATTCATATATTAGGAAAAAAATAATAAATTGAAATGGAAATATATTGTTGTGGCAATAATTTCCCACAATGTGGACTTTAGACTTTTAGCAGATGCACTACCCTGCCTTTTGTATTCTCTTCTTTCCTTAATGTAGATTCATTTTTGAAATAGGACAAGGGAAGGGATGGGTATTTTAAACAATGAGTAGTACCATTGATTATGAGGAGTGATCAATACTTTATAAATCATATGTACATTGTGCATATCTATTAGTAAATATCTATCCTCCTTGTTGTGTTTGTTTCGTCACTTGGGTGAGTAAAACAAGGGCACTTGCATGCCTAGTTGGGCCTGCTAGACAAGACAAAGGTTAGTGCATGGGTTAAACAAACCAAACACATGAAATAAACAACTAAATAAACTAAAACAACTAAGGATATAAAACTAGAATGCATTACTTTTAGAACCATAAACAATAAACCAATGACCAAGATTATGCCACCAATGGATAACTATATTAGTTGGAAAAAAAAAATAGAGAAATGAGGACTTATGAGTCCCATGTTCTTCCTTGGGAGGGATCTTGAGTTCCCTAATGGAGAGATCTTCTTACAATGGTAGAAAAGAAAGCAAATGATGAAGAAATCAATGCCTATTCCCTCAAAAGGTGATTGGAAAGGCCTATTGGAATGTTGCTAGAATGCTCCAAGGAGAAAAGAGGATTCTCAAGGGAGGATTGAGGCAGTATAACAATACTATGAAAATATTAATTTCTTAGTGCACCCATAGCCTCCATTTATAGAATTTATTCAAGGAAATATTCAATTGGTTCTTAGTGTGAACAAGGGGCCCTTTAGGGCACCCTTTGGTCCTTGACCATCCCCCCATTCGGATTCAGCTCAGATATAAAGGTCAAAGCAAGTTGGGAGTTGTTCCATAAGTGGTTGAGGGGACGACAAGAACCATAAATGCACCGTTCATAGGAGTGCACGACTTTTCTCGTACACAGTCGCGCATATGGCATGTTTGCGCCGCCATTTTTATTTCCATTTAGAGTCAGTTTTTAGACGTGTTGTGACCCATGCGTCCAAACATGTGAAGTCAAGTACGTTAAAAGGAAAAAGTATAAATTAGTGAATGGTCGGTTGTCCCTTGGAAATGGGAAGGGGTGTCGGAGTCAAAGCATACATAAATAGTACGAGCACATCATTCCCAGAGAGTCGGGTCCTGTCAAAAGTTAGTCTCTACATGCCTCAAGTCGAGTCAAGCAGTTAATGGAAGTCATTTTGGCAAGTGTTGTGGTTGTTATCAGTTCATCATGAGGGCTGAAGGAACACAAAATCACAGCGTTCACATCACGCACCCCCTGCAAACCTTATCATTTGTACCTTTTACATAGGTATGTGTTATTGAAGATTTGTGGTTCGATTCAAAACATCTTGTTGCCATGAATTCACTGTTCTCTGACATGATTCCTCCTTCTGCCCAAATCCTTATAAATTTCATATGTTCGGCACCCGTTTCAATCATGAAATCAGGTCCGCACTCTATCTGTAATTCCACTTGCCAGTCCATGTTGATCAAAATTCCCTCCCTGTAAATTTTTCAGATACACCACCACTGAATACATATTGGTCACACTATGGTGACCTCCCAAAGAATAAGGAAAGGCATGCGGAGTAGCAGAATTTCCAGGTCCAAGCCCCAAAACGACTGGGAGTCATTCTCACCCACAACATGCATTACCAAGGATGCGAAAGAAGTTATTCCTTTACCCACAGAGGTGATCAGATCAAAACACATGGAACCTAAAGTGGAAGGACTCGCACATAGAGGAAAGATAGTAGAAGCCCCTTCTCCCCAATAGAAATTACCTCGGAGAAGGGGCAGGTCAAGGAAGAACAAGGAAGATGGGGAAGCCCAATTTTTAGAAGAGCCGCATGCCAGATCGATGGCCGAAGAACTACTCATGCGCGCCATCCAGCTAGATTCTACTGGAGGATCAAGCTGCGAAGGTAGAAGTAGAACAAGGGAGGTAGATGCCACAAGAGCGAATGATCAAGATCCATATCAACAATTAAAGTAGGCAAAGCTGGCTATTGCTGAACTTTACTAGTAAAACATGGAGTTGAGGTGGCAGCTAGCGATAAAGACTATGGAAGCGTCAACAGCACAAGGTCACGAAGGGAACGTGACATGGATAAAAATATAGCTCGGAGAGGTGCAAGACACCATTTTACAGTTGCGAGAAGCACAAAGGCTATTAAAGGAAAGGCATACAAAGCATTCCAGGGAATGCGAAGCGACCGAGAAGGAAGCCTGCATGACTCTCTCCAACGTGAAAAAGAAACAAGTTTAGTTGGTATTCATCTCTGCATCCGCAAACATAAGACAAATCTTGGCAGTTTTGAAGGACACGTTTCCCTAAATCACTCTACCATTTTGATAATGGCCGTGACAATCAAACAACCACTTGTTGTACACATTTTTACCAGTGAATGAGCATGCAGCATAGATCAAATCCATTATGGAATATAGCGAGTTCCTGACAGACACCTATCTGCTCAGACATCTTATCGAAGGGAAACACTGACACATCTTTTCCTCATATCGAGACCTGATCGATGATCAGATCCTCGTGGAAAATTTATGAATAGTTATGTGTAAACAGACGTGATTATTATCTATTTTTGGAAAGTGTCATGTGAATATTCTTTAACGCATACCACTCAGTTTCCTATTTTTTAGAGATAGCAGTTAGAAAACAGGGTACCCCAAGTGACACCTTCGTTTATATATTTCATCTTTTTTATGTAAGCCAGATTGGTTGGAAAAATTGGTAGACGAAACTATTGTTTGTAATTTGAGTTTTTGACCAAAATTTAATGCAAAGGTCATGTAACTTGATGAAAAGATTCTAATTGTAGCAATCAGATGTATTGTGCCTCTTTCTTTGCGTATGTGCTTCCTGTCATCTTTATTCATATATTTTTTTTTCTATTTCGGAACGAATTATCGAACAAGTGGATTCTCTATGCAGCGCCCCTTGTTCGTGCCACTTATAAAAAACATTTTCTTCCAAAGCTAACTCTGAATTCACCCGCAGCGGTGCTCTGAGTTACTTCTTGTGTTTTTCTCCCCGCCCCATTACAATTTGCACTAAATATTGTTGCTCTCTTAGACTTATCCTCTCAAGATCAGTTTTTGAGTCATTTGTTTCTGTCATTTTCTCGAGTCGACTCCATAGCCCAAGTCTTACTTTCTTACACCAATATAACCAGAACCCATTTATGAAGGTGTTAAATCTAGTCACTATTTTAAGAGCCATATCCGGTGCGGAGATCACGCCTCTCTCGAGAGCCCTCTCTAGATCCGAAAGGCTACTTTCAGGTCTCAAAGTTGGTTGAAAAGGTTACCTTCGTCATTTTTTTATCAGCTAAACAAATTTACGGAGTGCTAACATTCTAGAGCTGTTGTCGGGGATGAAATTGAATAGATTTTCCCTAGGAGAATGACAAACATTGCAGTTTGACCCCTGAGGGTAACAGAGGAACAAACATCTGTACTGGCTGAAAAACTTACCTTGTTGACTCCATTCCAAAATACCAGTAGCTCCAAGAAGCGCAGTTCAAGAATCCTGGCTCCGAAGACAATCTATACCAAAGAAAATCCTGACCCAAACCCTACAGAGCCTGTGTACGACCCCAAGAATATTTTGTGCAGGACTAGAGAGAAAGCACCAGACCCATTTTATTACCTGGACAAAATCTTGTATTTACCTAAAGACGACATGCAAAGTATCGACGACCTTGAGTTTGACGAATCTTTTGAGAAAACTCTATTCAGGTCTAAGTCAGAAACCAGCTGGGACGAGACAATTTTTGACCAGAAGAGATTCCAAGCCCTGATATCAAATAATATCCCTTGAATCCCATGCCCTCCTTGTTCAAGGATAAATTCGTGAGTGCGGACACAGACCAATCTCCTCAGATCCACCTGGATCTGGAACAAACCGTGACAGAATACTACTCTTTCCCTAGTTCTAAAGTATTGAATGGACAAGAGAAGAAGGATGATGTACTT
>ML788093.1:1005314-1022046 GCA_009831015.1 Picea engelmannii
TGTAATCCCAAGATATCTGGAGATTCATTAATTTGCCAACCATTCGAACTCCAACTCATCCTTCTAGAAGATTCCTTCTAGAAGGATCGAGAACTTATTCGTTTTCTCCCTTAAGAAATATTTCCGCACCCTGACCATTAACACAGTGCGGAGAGTCCGCAGTCAGACTGAATGCAGCCTGCGGAAATCAAGTATTTCCGCAGGGCAATATATATGCAGCCTGCGTACTATCTTCAAAAGTGTGATTTTGAGAAGCTGATAAGTGTAACTTTCTTTATGAAAATGATCTTAATGAAGAGTCAGACCTTCTATCACCATGTCATTATCATGTCATCATCTTGATAACCAAAAATGTGGATAACACTCCTAGAGCCATGGCTGCTAGGTTCACCCCCCTCGTCCTGGCAGCCCAACTATAAGACTTGCCTCAGAATTACAGCCAGAGAATAAGACTGTATGACACAAGAAGGGAATGTTTCCACCCAGAGGCACCTAGACTTGTTTAACGATTTCATCGACCTGGAGGAGGTGGACTATGCAGATGCAAATATGAGGTTGTTTGTGCAGAGCCTTTTGGGAGATGTAATAAAATGGTTCAAATCCCTCCCGCCCACGAGATTTTGAGACTTCTCCAAATTCGAGGTGTCTTTCCTGAATAAATGGGGGGACAAGAAAAACCCTTTGCAGTTGTTAACACAGTACAATAATATGAAGAAATCACCAGAAGAGACAGTGCAGGAATTCTTGGCCTGTTTCTTGAAGGTGAACAACTCAATCCCTGCAGAAGTCAAGCAGCCCCCCGGGGCTGCGCAGTTGCGGTACGCCAATTCCTTTGACAACAATTTCTCCCTATTATTGAGAGAAATAAGATCAACAAGTATAGATGCTATAATGAGTAACGCTATTGAAGTCGAAGTAAACATGATGGCTTCGGGGAAAATAAAATTGAGGTTCAACCAAGATGATAAGAGACCCAAGGGAGATGCACATCCATCGACATCGTGGTCCTTAGACGACAAGTTCAACATGATGATGAAGACCATGGAAAATCTAATGGAGAGAATGTCCATGGGAAACAAACCTATTGCCCGAGAACAGAATGACCCCCAACCCAGGAATCAAAACCTCAGAAGGGGTCAAGTCCCTCAGATCAGATAGAGGGAATAGAGAGAGCAGAGGGATCAAGGTGACCAGCAGAAAAGACCTCTGTTCCAAAACAACTATGTAGACGAAGACTTAGACCAGGCGTTCGAAGACTAGATGCGTTGTTGCGACGACAAAAACCCATGCGTGTTCTTGACAAAGAGTAAGCATGATCGATACATGATAAAAAATGACGAATTCATGTCAGAGACGGACGATGATACGATACTCAAAATGGATGATGCGTCTTCCTAGGAGACAGAAGAGTTCAGAAAAGGCTATCAGAATGCCATCATGCAGTTCCAGAAGAAATATAACCTTCGGAGCAAAGACATGCCTGCCGAGATGCAACAAATGAACCCCATAAGGAAAACTCTGATAGACATCCCTTCCACACGCTGACCGAGGCCAGACAACGTGACCAAGGACATGACGAAGAAAGCTAAGTAAAAGGAGGAGGCCCCCAAGAAAACTTCGGAGGCAGACCGGTAGGCGGGAAAAAAAGAGGTAGAGAAAGTCTTTCCCCTTTCAATTTTGAACATGAGATGGCCAAAATCAAAATCTCTATCCTGTTCAACGAACTTATTAGAAAGGGAAAGTATCAGGAGAAAATCATTAAAATGCTGAAAATGGGAGGGAGCCTGATACTTTGAATATCCAAGATGATCACCCAGCTATCATTTTTGGTCCGCACGTTGAAGAGAAAAATGATACCGAGGACGTCCCTCTATTCTATGTCAGTCTAAAGGTCCATGACATGAACCTGCATAATGTCATCCTGGATTTTGGCACATCACACAACCTCATGCCAAAGGTGATCATGGATGAATTGGGATTAGATATCACTAGGCCATACAAAGACATTTTATCTTTTGATTCGATGAAAGTCAAGTGTTTGGTACTCATCAAAGACCTAGTTGTGTCATTGGCTCAAATCCCCTCAAAGAACATGGTTATGGACGTAATCGTCGTAGACATACCCCCAAATTTTGGCATGTTGTTATCAAGGTCGGGGGCTGCAAAGTTAAAGGGCACTTTGAAGATGGATGTCATACACCACCATTCCTATTTTTTTCCATGAAATACATGGTAAGCAACAAGACACAGCCAAATAATCATCCTATATACTCCATCAACACTGATATCAATTCTTCCATATTCTACAATGATTTGAGTTTTGAAGAGGAAGAGCCAACAACAATCATGACAGTCGATGAGGACACCGCGTGGCAAACGACAGAGTGCACCAACCCAAAGAACTGTGCAGAAAACAAAACATGGAACATGAGTTTTGATGGTGCTATCAATAAGGAAGGAGCAGGTGCCGATGTATGGATAATCCCTCCTGAGGTTAACACAAATATTTGTTCATACAAATTTGCATTCAAATGCACAAACAACATTTCTGAGTATGAAGCACTAATATTGGGCTTACAAGTTTTAAGACAATTGGGTGCACAGAAGATAGAAGTGCACGGAGATTCTGAGATGATTGTAAATCAGGTAAAGGGCATATATCAGACCAAACACCCCAGGCTGAGAGAATACAGAAATTTAGCGTTGGACCTCCTCGAAGGATTTTCAGAGTATAACCTATCTGCTATCCCGAGAGAGAAAAATTAGGTCATTGATACATTGGACACCTCGGCCTCGGTTTTTAAGATACCCATATTCCCCCAAAAAAAATATGAAATCAAGTTCAAGCACATGCTAGCAGTGCTTGATAATATCAAGCATTGGAAAGTGTTTGATGATGACAAGAAGGTGGAGATATTCCTCCTTATGAGCAACGAGTTCGCTAATACAAACATTGATGAGGAATTTTGTTGTGACGAAGATGAGAGCATGGATGTGCGCAGTAACGACGACCCTTTCCAAAACCAAAACATGAGAAGGGACATAATCCAACTGAAAAATAACATCATCCCAAAGGGGTTAGTGCCGCTAGAAAAGATGTTCGACAAGAATCATGTGTCTAAAAACCCTAAGATCACTGCAAGCATAGAAGACAAGGAAGACTGCAACATCGAGACTGAGGAAAACCCAAAGATGGTCAAATTATCAAAGATGCTCATTCCATAGGTCAAGCAATACTACGTCAAGCTCATGAAGGACTTCCCAGACATTTTCGCATGGAGCTACGATGATTTGAACGTGTACGACACCAAGGTAATATAGCATGTTATCCCTCTCAAAGAAGACCAAAAACCTTTCAAATAGAATCTGAGATGGATAAACCCCCTATTGTTTTCGTTGATCGAAAAGGAGGTAAAGAATATTTTTGATGCTAATATTATTGTTTCTTTGTGATTCTCTAAATGGGTAGCTAATTTGGTGCTCGTAAGAAAGAAAAGCAACGAGATCAGACTATGTGTAGATTTCTAGAATCTAAACAAGGTTTCTCTCAAAGATCACTACCCTCTCCCCAAAATGGACTATATCCTGCAAAAAGTGGTGGGGTCTCAGAAGATGTCCATGCTGGATGGTTTCTTAAGTTATAACCAGATCATGGTTCACCTAGACGATAGAGAAAAAATAGCTTTCACAACTCCATGGGGAACGTTCATGTATGCCAAGATGCCTTTCGGTCTGATGAAAGTCGGTAGCACTTTTTATAGGGCAATGGACATAGTATTTCCTGACGAAAATGAGAATTTAATTGTAATCTATCTGGACGACATCACGATATACTATTCCTCTAACAAGCAACGCCTCGAGCACCTGAAGAAAGTATCCCAGAAGTGCAGGAAGTTCGACATATCGCGAAATCCAAAGAAATCACATTTTGGGGTGGAAGAGGGGAAGCTGTTAGGACAAATTATCTCTAAAGAGGGGATTAATATAGACCCTAGCAGGGTTGAAGGGATCCTTAGGATCGGCACCCCGCACAGTAAAAAAGAAGTGCAATCCTTCCCAGGAAAAGTGAACTTGTTGAGGAGATTCATCCCGAACCTGGCCGAAATCATAAAGCACATAACCTGCATGCTTGGGAAGGGAAATAAGATCAAGTGGAACCTGGAGGCCAAAAATTATTTTGAAGATATCAAAGTGACACTAACTAAAGATCCTGTTCTATCCAGCCCAGACTTTATGAAGGACTTCATATTGTTTTCATTCACCTCAGAACACACTATTGTTGATGTGTTGTTGCATAAATATGAGAAGGATTTCGAAAAACCCATAGCCTATTTCAGACGGACACTACGCGATGCTCCACTAAGGTATGACATTATGGAAAAACAGGCATATGCCTTAGTGAAATCTTTGAAAGAGTTCAGGACATACATATTTCACTCCCATGTCATTTCTTATGTTCCCAACAACTCAGTAAAGGATATCCTAACTCAACCTGACCCAGAAGGAAGGAGAGGAAAGTGGATAGCGGCCATGCTGGAATACGATCTTGAGTTCAAGCCTAGGAAACTGATCAAGGGTCAAGGCCTTTCAAAGTTAATGGAACAATCAGACTACGACGTTGTAGGAATGAATTTCATCGTTGATCTGTTAGAGTATCCTCAAGAAGAAAAACATGCGCAGGTGTCTCAGGAGTTTATTGATTCGCCATGGTATGCAAACATCATCTATGTGTTGGATAATATCCAGGCCCCTCCAGGTGTAAGTAAGACTAAGGCCATATTTATCAAGCTTAAAGAGGTCAATTTCTGTGGCCTGGACAACTCAGTCTACTGGAAGGACCCTGGGGGTATATTGTTGAGTTGCTTGTTGGAAAATTATGCGAAGCGGGCCATACAAGAATTTCACAAAGGTGATTGCAGGGGACACCACTAATGGAAAAGAACCACGCAAAAAATAATAAGGGAAGGTTACTATTGGCCTACGGTATTTGATGATGTGTACAAAGAGGTCTCTAGCTGCCATGAACACCATATTTTTTATGGAAGAAGAAAGCTGCATCCCCTGCCACTAAAGTCGATCTCAGTCGAAGAACCTTTCATGCAGTGGGGTCTGGATTTCATAGGGGAAATAAATCTGCCATCCTCTGTGCAACACAAATGGATACTCATGGCCACTGACTACTTCATGAAATGGATAGAAGAAATCCCCATGAGGCAAGCTACCAATGTAGTAATCATCCAATTTTTGGAGACAAACATTTTGTCAAGATTTGGATGCCCTGTCAAGATCATAACAAACAACGTGACTGCTTTTAAGTCCAATAGGATGGAAACTTTTTGTTAGGATTACAATATAACCCTAGGGAATTCAACGACATACTATCCACAAGGAAACGGGTTAGTAGAATCCTCAAATAAGAGCCTGACCATAATCATCAAAAGACTCCTGCAAGACAATACAAAAGCCTAGCATAAAAATATTATCTATGCGCTGTGGGAAGATCTGGTTACCACCAGGAAGTCCATCTCAACGTCGCCCTTTCAGATCATTTGTGGAGCAAATGCAATCTTCCCTAATTCACTAGGGACACCTGTCAGAAAGTTGTTGAAAGAACAGGAGGTCGAGCCAAATGATGCACAAAGGAAAATAAACCAGTTAATTCACACACAACAGGTGAGGGAACAGGTGTATAACCGGTCGCAGCTCCATCAAGAGAGGATGAAGAAATATTTTGACAAGCATTCTAAGAAGAAATATTTTTAGGTAGGGGATTTGGTGCTAAGATGGGACGTAAGAAATGAAGATAAGGGGAAGAATGAAAAGTTCGACCACCTTTGGATAGGTCCATTCAGAATCAATGCATATTGCAGAAACAATGCTTATTTCCTAGAAGGGATAAATGGAGAATGCCTTGGTTAGGGGCCTATAAATGGTAGGTTCCTCAAGCATTATCTGATGAAATACAATCTGTTTAAGTCATTTATCATTGTAAATAGTCGTTATATTTTTTCGTCGAGTCAGTAGGTCAGCAAAAAATTGAAGTCCGAAGTGAAGGCCCTAAGTTTATGCTGAGTTTTTAGAAGCTGCATCGATAGGTTTAGGTTGTGTTTTTTTATTTTGCATTACAGTGACAAAGAGTCGAAATAAGGCCCAATGGTCAGGCACCTGGTCTACTATTCTTTTGTACCTCACGGGGAGGATAGCATCCTCGTTGGAGCCAGTTGTTAGCACCGCCATTTTTATTTCCATTTAGAGTCAGTTTTTAGTAGCGTTGTGACCCATGCATCCAAACATGTGAAGTTAGGTACATTAAAAGGAAAAAGTCTAAATCAATGAATGGTTGGTTGACCCTTGGAAATGGGAAGGGGTGTCAGAGCCGAGCATACATAAATAGTACGAGCACGTCATTACCAGAGAGTCGGGTCCTGTCAAAAGTTAGTCTCTACATGCCTCGGGTCGAGTCAAGCAGTTAATGGAAGCCATTTCAACAAGTGTTGTGGTTGTTATCAATTCATCATGAGAGCCGAAGGAACGAAAAATAGCAGCATTTGCATCACGCGCCCCCTGCAAAACTTATCGTTTGTATATTGTACGCAGGGATGTGTTATTGAAGATCTGCGGTTCGATTCAAAACATCCCGTCACCATGAATTCACTGTTCTTCGACACGATTCCTCCTTCTGCCTGACTCGTTATAAATTTAAGATGTTCGGCACCCATTTTAGTCGTGAAACCAAGTCCACACTCTGTCTGCAATTCCCCTTGCCAGTCCAAGTTGATCAAAATTCCCTCCCTATGCATTTGTTGGATACACCGTGTGAAGAATACATACTAGTCACACTATGGTGACCTCCCAAAGCATAAGGAAAGGCGCATGGAGCAACAGAATTTCCAGGTCCAAGCCCCAAAACGACTGGGAGTCATTCTCACCTGCAGCAGGCATTCCCAAGGATGTGAAATGAGTTATTCCTTTACCCACAAAGGCGATCATATCAAACCGCGTGGAACCTGAAGCAGAAGGACTTGCGCAGAGAGGAAATATAGTAGAAGCCCCATCTCCCCAACAACAATTACCTCGGAGAAGGGGCAGGCCAAGGAAGAACAAGGAAGCTGCGGAAGCCCAAGTTTTAGAAGAGACACATGCCATATCGGTGGCCGAAGAACTACTCATGTGCACCATCTGGCTAGAGCCTGCTGGAGGATTGAGCCACAAAGGCAGGAACAGAACAAGGGAAGTGGATGCTACATGAACGAATGATCAAGATCCATCTCAGCAATTAAAGTAGGCAAAGATGGCTATCGCTGAACTCTACCAGGAAAACATGGAGTTGAGGTGGCATCTAGTGACAAAGACTATGGAAGTGTCAGCAACACAAGGTCATGAAGGGAACGTGGCATGGCTAAAAATACATCTCAGAGAGGCACAAGACACCATTGTATAGTTGTGAGAAGCACAAAGGTTGTCAGAGGAAAGGAATACAAAGAATTTTATGGAATGAGAAGCAGCCAAGAAGGAAGCCCGTACAGCTCTCGCCAGCATGCAGAAGAAACAAGTTTAGCTATTATTCATCTCTGCATCTACAAACATAAGACAAATCTTGGCAGTTTTGAAGGAAACATTTCACTAAAGCACTCTACCATTTTCATAACGATCGTGACAATCAAACAACCACTTGTCATGCACATTTTTCCCAGCGAATGAGCATGCAACAGAGATCAAAGATGTTATGGCAGATAACGAGTTCATGGCAGACACTTGTCCACTCAGACAATTGATCGAAGGGAAACACTTACACATCTATTCCTCATATTGAAACCTAACCGATGATCAGATCCTCGTGGAAAATTTATGAACAGTTATGTGTAAACAGACGTGATTATTGTCTATTTTTGGAAAGCATCATGTGAAGAGTCTCTAACGCATACCACTCAGTTTCCTAGTTTTTAGAGCTAGCAGTTAGAAAACAGGGTAGCCCAAGCAGCGCCCTCGCTTATATATTTCATCTTTTCGATGTGTTCTAGGTTGGTTGGAAAAATTGGTAGACGAAACTATTGTATGTAATTTGAGTTTTTGACCAAAATTTAATGCAAAGGTCCTGTAACTTGATGAAAAGATTATAATTGTAGCAGTTAGATGTATTGTGCCTCTTTCTTTGCATATGTTCTTCCTGTCATCTTTATTCATATATTTTTCTGTCTATTTCAAAACGAATTATCGAACCTATGGATTCGTTGCACGATGCCCCTTGTTCGTGCCACTTAGACAAAATGTTTTCTTCCAAAGCTAACTCCAAATTCACCCACAACAGTGCTCTAAGTTATTTCTTGTGTTTTTCTCCCCGCCCCATTACGATTTTGCACCGAAGATTGTTTCTCGCTTAGCCTTATCCTCTCGAGCTCAGTTTCAGAGTCATTTGTTTCTGTCATTTTCTCGAGTCGAATCGATAGCCCAAGTCTTACTTTCTTGTGCCAATATAACCATAACCCATTTATCAAGGTGTTAAATCTAGCCATTGTTTTAAGAGCCATATCCCATGCGGAGATCGCGCCTCTCGAGAGATCCCTCTCTAGATCTGAAAGGCTAGTTTTGGGTCTCAAAGTTGGTTGAAAAGGTTACCTTTGTCATCTGTTTATCAGCTGAACATATTTGCGGAGTGCTAACATGGCACATTGTGCACTGTATGGGCTTCTTTGGCCCATGCACTATGCATGCGCTTCCTTTAGTGAGTTAGGACATGTCAATTTTTTCCCAATTGTATAGTTTTTGCCTCTTGGAAATTCATTTTGGTGTTGTAGGTGAACTAATAGTTGTTTGGAATTGTTGTATTTCTGTAACCATTTCCGTGCAATGTTGCGGATGAAATTTTAGTGATAACATATGCCCCCTGATGTGTGAGGTTAGGAGCATAGTTATAGGCGAAATAATTCAATGTTTCTTCTACTGAGAGTGCCATTGTAAGGAAGAGTGTTGATAGGAACTGCAAGAGAGATCCATCGGAGGGAGAGGGAAAACTATGGGACCCAAACCTTTCTCTAGGGAGAAAAAAGAAAATATGTATACAAACGAGGCAAGCATGCCCCATGCTAGTTTCATGTAATGCAAAATGTAAGACAATAACTAAAGTTGTATGCTGATGTAGATAACTGCAGCACCCTCCAGGGTGGTTTGATAATGACAGATGACAATTATGATGGTGAACATACTCTGAAAAGAGGCAAGGATGCCTGTAAGAAGTGTTTAAGACTCGTAGGCATTGATGGCCTAACAATTTCAAAGGTCTTCGGCTGGTATAAAACAACTGCAATAGTTGCATAGTAAGACCCATCGTAACATGATATTTTGTTGAATTCAAATTTTATGGGGGTCAATGGAATTAGAGAGCAATGATGGTTCTCTCTATGTCGTCTGAGACTCCTCATTGTAAAGGTAATGAGATTTAAGATATTGTCTCCCTTCTAGAAATTGTGTTGATGTCGACGGAAAGGGAGATGTGAATCCAAGAAGCAAAGGGATTCATGAAATCAACGGAGGTAAGATCAGGAACTGATAGGGAACATGGATGAAGTCACGATGTGGTGAGACTCAAGACTAACCTTGGTTGGGGGTATGTTGGAAGGATGATTGTTAGCAACCATAAAACTGTATCTAGTGTCAGGGGGATGACTAGACATGGGGTTAAATTGTCCCAGAGGCATGACAAAGTGGAAAAACTCAGAGATCAGGGGTACGTGGACTGTGGGATATTCGGGTTTTATGAATGATGTCAGAATGAGTAAAGTAGAGTGGATGCCCCAACCAAGGTCGACATGGGTTGCGTTTCCAGAAAAATAAGGTCATCAAGGGTGACGACAAAAATCTAAGAAAATGTTGGAAACAAAGGCTTTTTACAATTACCAAAAAAATAAAGAATAATTTGAGATGAGTGTACAGATACAGAAATGGGTCCCCCAGGGCAAGATGGCTTGGATTGTGAGGGCACAAGTTGAGAAGGGAACTGGTGGAGTGTGGGGGGACCATGGGTGGGTTTCTTTACGAGGGAAATGAATGGAGGACAATCTACAAATGGGGAAACTGATTGTGGATGAGATGGAGGGATAATGATACTGCGGGGGTGCAGTCAAATAAAACCGAGATGAGATGGTTTGGGAGTCCATTTGGGAAAGCTAGAAATATGATGAGAAGGAGTATGTGCCTTATTCTCGGAAATGTAAGACTATCGGGACTCCCATCCCTAGGGGGTGAAAGTAGCATGAGTGTCAAAGTACCAAGGGGAGCTATGAATGGGACAACTCATGTGGGGGAGAGTGCTACCAGGTGATAGTACCAAAATGCAGCAGAGGTGATAGTACTGCAAAGCCGGATGTAGGGACCCTAAAGGTGAATGTAGGAGGGTGTGAATGGGTGATGAAATTGATATTTAGAGGGAATGATTACATGCTAGTGTCGATCATATACCTGAAGGGGTTGCACTGATTTGTGATGACCAAGTACCTGCACACATTAAAACCAAATACCCGACATGAACAATAGCTAAAGATAAAGAACATATAACAGTTATTTGATAATTTTGAACATGAGCATGCATACTTGGACGTGATGTGAGAAAAATGCTCCCCCGGGGCCGAGTGCAGATGGTGACCCGGGGAATGTGACTGTGTAGATGGCAGGACCCTGATCCTGTGGCTGAAGATGGATTGGGAAATAGAGGATCTGGGCTCCTATAACTGAGTGTGGAAGTTTGGAAAAAGGAACTATATATGGTTTCTGGGCCCACAATTCCACCTAATTGGACCCGCTACTATAGTGAATTGACGAGAGTATTTGGAAGAGTTTCGAAGATTATAGGAGCTCCAGTCGACCGATCCAGGAGTTGTGAGAGTCAAGTTACTGGTCCCATCCTCCTGCACAATATGTATTTTCTCATTTTTTGTGTAGGTTTGTACAGATGGTCGTACTAGGGTAGGTTTAAGGGTGGGAAGTGACTCAGGTTCAGGGGAGGTGATGTTGACAGTATCTGGAGAAGGAATAGGGGCAGTAACTTGCATCATATGAGGTAAGGTGGTCGAATGATTTTGAATAAGGGTTAATTGACGATGTCAGTATTCAACAATAAAACGACACTGGTATGTGAAATGAGCAAGTGAGTCACAAAGAGAGAAAGAGAATCTCATCTGTTTGGGGACTAAGGTAGAGACATAATGAATGTCAGTGATGTGGGTACCTGAAAGTGGTGGTGGAGAGGGCTCTTGCTAGAAGGTTTGGCATACTGCCATTAGCATCTAGCGGAACTGAGGTGGAGTTGGGAAATGATGAGTGTAGTTTCCATATTCTAAACAGATGGCACAAGCGAATTTGGTTTGCAACCCTTTATTTCCTATAGTGGGGGACGTTGTGGTAGTACTAGAGGTTCTTGGTGAAGTGACGAGCGATGTGGTTGCTCGAGGGAGTTGGATTATATTGCATAACTTGGGAAGAGAGGAACATCTGTTAGTGGGGTGTCCCTCTCTTTCGCATAGTGCGCAAGGAGGTTGAATTTGAGGAGTAGGTGGAGCAGTGTTCTCTTTCTTCTTTCGTCTGCCCCCAGTTGTGGAAATGGTGCTAGCAATTAGGGGTGAGGGTGGCATGGTCGAAGTTAGTACTGGAATCTACATCAGGATTCCTTCTGACTAAGGAGGGAGAGATACTTGAGGAACCATCGAAGGTGGGTGTAGATACCATACAAGGATGGCAAGCACCATGTTGGGGAGGGTAAGTGTACTCCTGGTGGGGGGTAGAAGAAGGGAATTTGGGTGATGGATTGGGGGATTTTCTCCCAAATCAGGACTTTCCCTTGGGGGAGGGGAAAATCGAGGATAAGTGGTGTAGTAGGGTTCTTAGGTAATCCCTGAGGTATAATTTCTTCAACTAGTGGGGCGTCGAGGTGTGGAGAGGCCTCAGTGGGAGGAATGGTGTCTCCGGTGTCAATTTCATTAGAAGATATGACACACACTTGGGTTGAAGGGTGTATGAGAGGTGGTGCTCCATGGTATGCCCACAGCAAGGATGGGTCCTTGAAAACTCTGCGGCCCATGTCAATGAGTGAATAAGAATCAGAACTAGCGCGGAAAAGAGGCTCGTAATGTGAAATTTGGTCGATGGTGATGATTTCCCATTGTTGGGGAACATCATCATTCGAAACACAGAAGAGACCACTGCTTTCATAATGTACATGTAGCTATGTCCAAACAAGATATTTTAATCAAGAGGGGCATTGATAACCTCAATGTCGATGCGGATTTTTTTTCCCCTGAGTTCAATGAGGACATTTTGAAAGAGCCCTTTAGGTGAGGATGGTCGACCATCATAAGCTCTTAAAGTGATGGTGGATGGTACTAGATCAGGGGAGACAAGTTTTTTCCATACAGTTTTGGACATGATACATCTACATGCACCTTCATAGATGATACATTGATGTACCATGATGTTCCAAATCTTGACTGGTATCTGGAAAGCTACCAGAGCAAGGAGACGATGTTATCCATAATCTAGATCAAATGTGATGAGTCTAGTATTAGCTGGGTCGACTTCCCCCAAGGCGGAAAGTAATGATTTCCGTTGAGTTGGAAAGGTTTGGAGGACCTCCAATATAGACATGGTTGTAGGATACTTTGCCAAGTCATCAACCATACTGTAATTGTGTGCTTCCCTAGCCTAAGGGTTGTTGACATTTCATCGTAACAAAATGCAAGGGATATGAATGGTAGGTTCAGTGTTAGGGCATGGAATCATCAAGGGTTGTCCAGCTATAGATGGAGCTACTTCCGAATTGGTGGGGGTAGATTTAGGGGGTGCATTGTATTGAAGACTTCATGTTTGCAGAAGAATTTCTTCTTCACTAGTGAGGAGGATATTGCGATCCACTGGATTTCCAGGGTGGATGGGCCCTAGGTTTTGATACTGTCCCATTTGTGGTGGGGCAGGATGTACCTCATGTTGGGTATTCATCACACATTGGTGTGGAATAGGGTTTTGCGATACGGTCGGGGGTGGTTTTTGCAAATACTATTATGGGGCCTGCTGATGGGTAGGCGATGTTGGAGGATGTGGCGTGTTCATGTATTCTTTCACCCATTTAAAGTTGGAAATTTGGGGGCAATGGTGAGTATAATTTCCATGCTCACTGCAAAGAGCACAAGGGAAGTTCGTCCAGAGGTTGTTTTTATTGTTTCTCCCTTGGGGTTTGTTGTTATTGTCCCCTTGGGGTTTTTGGTTACCTTGATTCTGGTTTCCCACAATAGGTTGGTTTTGTTGGGGGTTATTTCCGCCTCGTCCTGGGTTATTATTGTTTCAGTTTTTTCCTTTCTTCTTGGCATTATTCAACTGATGGTCTGGATTTTCCATATTCAACTACTCAAAAGTATGAAGTTGTTGAATGGGAGAGGGCTGAACAAATTTAACGTCGGCGTATGGTTGTCCATGTGGAGGAGAAATAGGCTATGGAGGACCAGGAAATGGAAAATACAGATAGTTTTGTGGCAATGATCTATATGGAGCATAGGAAGGTGAAGCTCTTTCAATAGTTCCCAGGTTGTATGATGAGGTAGAAGGGGAACCTGAACTTGGTTGAGAGGTCAGGTGCATCATGGGTGTCAGCGAGGGTCCACTCATGGGTGGAGGGGCAAAAACAAGATATGGTTGTTGGTAAGGGGGAGGAGGGTAATAATATGGCCCTCCATATGGTTGGAGATATTGGGGTGCACCATACATAGGTGGTGGTTGAATGTATGGGTTGTGGTGTTTCATGGTACCAATCAACCCATCCGCAGCGTGTGACATCCCAGGTTTGTCCTGGCCAAATGCTACGGGTCTGGGTGCATCAGGCAATATTGTGTGTAAGTAACTTGATTGAGCATAAATGAGGTCAAACTATTGAGCCTTGCTGATGGCTTCCTCTTTGAATTGGGGGAAGGTGGATGCCACATCTTTGGCAAGTATAGAGATGAGTGATTTGAGAAACCAATCGAGACATTGTTCTTTGGTGGTTTCCTCTTTACATAAACTACGTCATCGCCGCCATTCGTGAATGTGGTCGATAATATGCATAGCTGAGGTTTGTTTTCACTCATAGAGAGGTTCTAGACCAGTATCGTGACAAACTAGTAGTTGGAAAAAGGCCAAAAAGGCTTTGGCCAAGGATTCAAAAGTCAAGTGGGATCCTAATTTTTCATCCACATACCATTTGGCTGATGGACCAGTGAGTGTTCATTGAAATAAACTTAAGAGGATGGAGTCATCCATGATGTTGTTGGAAGAGAACCATAAGTGGAAGGTCATGACATGATTGCCAGGATCTTCCCCCGGTTTTCCTTCAAATTTTGGAATATCCGAAGGTAGTTTGGTAGGCATATTAGGCCATGTGATGTGATATAATATAGGATCATTCGTGAGTTTACTCAAATCAGGAATGTTGAGAGATGCCAAATATGGCATGGGGGGTGGTGGTGGAGGATTAGTTCCATTCATGGTGTGAGAAGGTAGTGGACCTGACCCTTGAGGGGTATTTGGTGTGGTTTTCCTTCTCCCTTGAGAAGAATTTTTCCCCCAACCTCCTTGTGAAGGAGAGCTAGTGGATGGATGGCCTTGGGAATAGAACCCAAGTATAGTGGAACCAAGCAAAGATGATCCCAAAATAGTGGCACTCACAGGGGTGTGAGATGGTTGAGCCGGTGAGTCGGTAAGACTAGGAACTACTCCTAGAATAGGAGGGATATTATGCAAGTGTCTAGAACGACGAGGATTATGTGTGTCCCCTATGATGTCCGACTAGCAAAGTGAATGTGTGAAAATGGTGATGAGAGCAATAAATGAACAAGAGACTTGTATAATTTGGACCTTCACAATATAACTCACAATTGCATGTAATCAAATGAGCATCATACATAAATCAACTGTAAATAAGCATACGTGTGGGTAGGTGTATTTATTCCACGTGGGGGAACAAATAAAACAAATGCTCATGTCGTAAAAGACGTATAATCCTTCCTCGCAAATATCACTGGACCTTTCAAGAGCACTCAACAATGGCGTCTAAATCCATCGAAAGAGGAACTAGTGAAGTATGAGATAATTAGTTATAATGAGGGGTAGAGGGTGAATATCACAAAAGAGCTGGTGATATTTCCCAATAGCCACAAAAAATATGATCAAGGTGCAATTTCAGCCCACAATTGCCACCTAGGTAGATGTCCTAAATTTGGCCACTAGGTACCTCAATCAAAGTGCGACATTTATATTTTCGGCCTAAGAAATGGGTCACGGGTTGGATCCCTTCCAAGAGTTTGGTGACTCAAGGGGGGATGCACAGAACAACCCGACCTCGGCCTTCAACCCTTCATGGGTATCTCCCTGCCTTATGGTGTAGGAACACTTGACTTGGATGATTTTAAAGTTCCCTATTTGTAAACTTCTAATGTTTAAAAATGTGAGAACCAGATAACGGGGGGTTATTTGTATACCTACCCCTGAGATCCTACCTAGACAAAAAAAATTATTTTGGCACTTCCTGTGGAGGAAAACTTAGTGAGTTTTTTAGAAAAAATTTAGATGTGGTGGGCTAAGATATTGGGGGTGTGAACCAATCTTGTTTGAATTAAGTGGGTGTGAATAATTTCTTCAAGAAATAATGGGATGTTTTGGAATTCCTTTGGAGAAAACCTACTTCAACCTCCACAATTCAAGATGGAAATTATGTGAGTGAGGAGGGACTTTGTGTGTGAGCAAGTGAAGAAATGTGCCAATTTTTAATAAGTTAGGTGTGAATTTGCAACATGTGGACTTCCCGTGGTCCTTACAAATATTTTTTACCTATCTTACTAAGTGTCATTCGTACAACCTTGGGAATTTTAAAAGCCCTAAAGAACTAGCATGTGGACATATGGGTCCTTACCAATCCTTTAAACTCCCTAATGTTGTTTATACTAAGAAATCCTGAAAAACTATCCTATATTGCAAGCATGTGGGAATGTATGGGCCCGTTACTTTGATCTTTAAACTCTCCTAGTGATGTAAAATAAGAAAGCAATTTCAAGAAACTATCCTAAGTTTTCAACATGTGGGAATGTATGGGCCCTTACAAATTTAATATGATTTCAAAAAGAAACTAAGAGGACCCCTAGGGGGGCTTTGTACTCTCCTAAATATTTTGTTAAGGGAGATCAAATGTCCCCTTAACCACCTTTTTGATTCTCAATATCACTCTATGGTGCGAGAGAAAAGCATACTCAATGATCAAAGTTGATTTTTGGTCCCAACGCAAGTTTTTTTATATGTGATAGAAAATAATCTCAACTTAACTTTTACAAAACAAAAAATACATTCATGTGGAAACCAAAGAAAAAGAGGAGAAAATATGGTTCTTTTTACCCCCTAAGTCCCTATGTTTAGATAACCTTTCATATGGGAAAGGAGTCTAAGTGGAGTGCATTTAAAAGTTGCATGAATCAAGATTTTGAAGGCTAGGGGCCTTCAAATCATCAAAAAAACTCTTAAATTTTTGAAACTATGGAAATGTGTGTGGGTTATAGTTCAGAGAGAGGCACAGTGGGCGTAGAATGTGCAAAGAACATAAGCCTTTTGGGCATACAGTGCACATAATGCATAGAGGACAGAAGCCTTTTGGGTGCACAGTGAACTGAGTGCACGTTTGTGGGATGAAATACCCACACACATTACGATACGCGTCAGGGGGGGGGGG